>CAUYSK010008811.1:0-20133 GCA_963575035.1 Avahi laniger
AAATAGAAAAAATTAGCCAGGCACCATGTGCGTGCCTGTAGTCCCAGCTACCCAGGAGGCTGAGGCAGGAGGACTGCTTGAGGCCAGGAGTTTGAGGTTGTTGTGAGCTAGGCGGACTCCACGGCACTCTAGCCCAGGCAAGAGAGTGAGACTCTGTCTCAAAAAAAAAAAATTTCTTCTTGAAGTCACATATCTATATGCATTTGATGCTACTTGTGTCAAGGAAATTTCCCCTGAATTGCCAATATTGCCTCTTTCTATTTTGATTATTTAAATTGGAAAGGGAGGTTAAGTGGGAAAGAGACAGAGAAAGAGCACTAGAGCGAAGAAAGAAATAGAAAAGAAGATTTAGAGAAGACAGCTATGCTACTTAAGGATAATATGATCAGAGCCCACTGATCACTTGTGAAAGAAACTCAGAGGAGAAAGAGGCTTGGAGACCAGAAAAAGGAAATAGAGGCAGTAAATGACACTTTGGGGAAGAACCAATCAGAGCAGGATTAGGCTTTCTGTTCTCTTCTGCAGTTGCTGGGAGAGTTCTCTATTCTGACTAAACCAGTACTGACAAAGTCTCAAACAAGACATAAGCTTATTTCTAACAGGTCTTTTCAGAGCAAGTGATGGAAAGAAGCAACATGGGTCAGGAAGTAATTAATGAATACCAAATAGCAGGTTACTAAATAGCATGTTTGGAAGCTCCCTCCTAAGACGCAATATAGGCATTTTGAGTTTGGCAAAGACTAAAACTCAAGAATGATTGAGACTGCCTGGGGCCACTTGGGTTCATATAATTAGGGTTTCTTCCGGAGTTTACTCAGTGTTCTGCATTTCTCCCCTGGTGCCCTTCTTATCCTTGATTCAAACAAGTGGTTGGAGAAGTTCATCCAGTACACATTTTGGTACATGATAAACTGTAAGCAGGTACCTGCTGATCTTTCTCACTGTTACAGGAGAGAAATCCAGGAAATTGAGAATGAGTTAGCAACCCTTCCTCCTTAGGAGCAAGCAAGCAAAAACTGTTAAAAAAAACCAAACAAACAAACAAAAAAAACAACACTTGCCTATACCTGCATACTCTGTTTAGTTCCCCAAGTAAATGACATGGACATCCCTGCCTCCCCCTAGAGTTACTAGTCTGCCTATCAGAGATTCTGATCGTAATTTAAGGCCTTATTCTAAGCTGCCTCTTCCAAGGAAGGTTTCCTAGAAAAATCACACAGAAAATAAGTTTTCTAATCAAGAACCTATACTCCTACACAGGTATGTCATTCATACCCAAGTCTTCATAGTCTACTCTCTATGGAAAACTAGCAGTCTTCTTACCCATACTGGATTCCTAGACTACTGTTGGGAGAGAGGCTGTATTTTTATTCTTTTGAAATTCCTTTGAGATTTTGGAGTAAAGGGCACTCAATGCCATGTTTTGAGTGGTTGAATTTGGAGTTATAACAACTAGAGGACAAATCTCACAGATTCAAGGACTTGTAGCAGCTCTCACTAGTTAAGTTCTTTTTGCTTATCACTCTTGAGATGAGCTGCAGCACCAGATAGTATCAATGAGTTTAAGGAAATTTGCTCTCTACTGTTACTGTTAAAAGCAAGTGGTAGAGTTCAATTGTTCCCAGATCTTAACCTGAAAAATGTAAGGAGACCAAATGGAATCAAAAGAAGTATTTGCTGGTTTTACAATCATTCCTATATGCACCCACATATAACCACAAACCCTGCAAAGATGAAGACTGCGAGCTTTGAAAGATTAGCTTCTCCTTTACGGCTCTAATTACACTCAGCTGACAGACATCAAGTGAGCATCAATACATGTCAAAGCACTAGAATGAATAGATTAAGAATCTAGTCCTAATACCCTCTCATTAGATTAGATAATATATTTCTCAACCTTTTTAAGTTATGCCACCTTCTCGAGAAACAAAAATATCACACCCTTCTATGATTTTGATTTCGTAGGAACCCAGCATACAATTATAAGATTATATTCCTTTCTCAACAAAACTAATTAGAGATTCTGATATATATCTCATCAAGCTCCCCCAACCACATCTCCCCACATCCAGTTCTACAGGATTATGGAAGACCCAACCAGGTTTTAAATCATTCTAGAGGACCCAGGAAACCCATGTTACAATAACGTCTGGAGTTTTGCATTTTTTCTGAGAAAAGCTATCTAAAATCTAAGTCAAAAAAATCTCAAAATCAATTCCACAGTTAATACCTTTAATCCTAGCACTTTAGGAGGCCCGAGGCAGGAGGATCACCTGAGGCCTGGAGTTCAAGACCAGCCTGAGTAAGAGCAAGTGAGTCCTCATCTCTACTAAAAATAGAAAAAATTAGACAGGCATGGTAGTGCGTGCTTGCAGTCCTCCCTACTCAGGAGCCTGGGGCAGGAGGATCGTTTGAGCCCAGGAGTTTGAGGTTGCAGTGAGCTATGATGATGCCACTGTACTCTAGCGCAGGGGACACAGCACGACGCTGTCTCAAAAAAAAAAAAAGAGAAAAACAAAATTAAAAGTAAAGCCCAAATGACATCACCTATGGCTCCAAACATAAAGTATCCTTTTACACCTCCTTCTCGCAGAGCGCTGGACACACCTTCTGAGAACTGGGGTTACTGACGACACTAGAATTGAACTGAACTGATCCAGAATTGAATAAAGGGCAAACTTACAAAGTTAGGGAAAAAATATCTACAAAGGTAGACACAAAGAAAGCCTTTCCATCTTCCCATAGGATGTTATCCCTGACCTCCTCCACACAAAAATAACCGAAATTTTAAAATAATGTTTTGATTAAAGAACACAAACTGCTTACATGTCTCAAGCTACAAAGACCCACTGGCACAGATACATGTTAAGGACTTTCAATCTGCCTCCTCTCTTAACAGAATCCGTGCAATAAAAGTTCAAAACCCATCTCAGAAGGAAAAATCTGTTAACTATAGGAGGACTTCCATTTGTCTTAATTTTGTTGTTTATCTTGTCATTGTTTTTCATTATTCCTCCCTGAAATAGAGCAAACGTTAGTTAGCAGCCACCAGAACACATCAGTGTACTGCAGCAGGTCGGCAAGAGCATCAGTGAGAGGGAGGGACTGCAGAAGAGGTAAGCAGTGAAAGGAGCCAGCGATGTTCTAAGGGCAAGCATGACAAGAAGGGACACCTCCACATTACCTATTCCCCAAATCCCTCCTCCAGAGTGGGTCAGAATAATCTCTTTTCTACCACTAGTCAAGACCAGACGCATGTTTTCCAAGACCCCGTATAATTAGCTTTGAAATGTCATTAGCTTAACCCAACATACCTAATTGCTCGAGGGCTCTATAGGTGCCTGCACATTACAACATTATATCACCTCAGGCTGTTACTGAAACTTATTTGCAGGAGAGAGTTGCAATCGAGGAAACCTGTTTTTAAAAAGGTGACCACAAAAAAAATACGGAGGCAGGGAAGTGAGAGGCAGTGATCTGTGAGATCTGAAGCAAACACAGACCGAAACTGTCCAGAGCCCCAGTATTGAGCAAAGTCTAAATCACTGTTGTAACGCTTTCCTGAACCTCTGCTGGGGAAGAAAAGTAATGTTGTCCATCTCCCTTCCATCAATTCTCTGTATGTGGCAGCAGGAAGACACACCCCATGCCAACCTACCAGTCTCCATCTAAGGAGGATCTTCCCCGTCCTTCGGTGCCCACCCTTAACCCAAGGCTCTGGGAACGCCCAGGCAGCCCAGCTCGCTGCTCTGACCCTCCAGACGCCCCTCAATCCCCTCTTGGCGGTCACAGCCACCTCTCTGGCACCTCCAACTTCCATGTCATTAGAACCCCTATCCCTCAACGTCCTTTCACCTTCTCCCCTCCGACTCGCCTGTCCACACCAGTGTCCTCGGCCCCTTCTCAGAGCCGCCATGGTCGGCCCAGGTCCCCGGCAAGGGAGGTCCCGCCCGGCCCCCTCCCACGGCAACCCACCCTGCCGGGCCAGGTCCACGCCTCCGCCCTGACCCGGAGCCCGAGCTCCTTCGGGCCTAGTCAAGGACACCGCCTCCTTCTGGCACATAACCCGCCCGCCGGCGCTTCAGCAGCCCGGCTCTCCTCCCCCGCACGGGACACTCACCCAAACGTGAACGAGCTGTGGCGGAGTAGAGGAAGTGAGCCGCGAAAGGAGAGTACACGGCGCCTCCCCTCAGCCACCAGCTTTATAGCCGCCAACCCATCCAACTCCGGCACCGCCGGGAGTCGGTGGGAGGCGGGTCAGTGGCTCCAGCCGCCAATAGCGGCCTGCAGAGTACCGGTCAGCGCCCGCCCCCTAATCCGGCTTCTACCAATAGTAAGGAAACTAGAGGAGGTGACTCGCTAGAGTTTTCCCTCGTGGCTGAAAGGGCGGGGGAAGGGGCGGGGACAAAGTCGGAGGGCCGAGGAAGTGGGGTGAGAGAGTGACGCAGGGTGGCACGAGAGCCCACCTGCCAATCACGGAGCGGCGAGAGACGGCGAGAGCCAACGGGAGCGGAGTGAGAGGTTCTCCGACCAATTAGAACTAAGTGAGAGGAGATGAGGGCCAATGGGGACTCCGCGTCCCACCACTGGAGAGATGGTCAAGTGTGGCAGGCGAGTTGGTCCCTGCCTGAGAGTGTGTCAGGTTGCCTAGCAACCAGAGCTAGGCTTCACCTGAAAGATTTCTGGAATATTGTATTTGATTTGATTCAATCTTAACATTTTCTAGCAAAGTGTACCTGGATTACAAGTTGGAGCCGGATACTTCACCTAGAAGTTGTAAGTTTGTAAATATTCTGAATACCCGATTTGTAAATATCCAATATTGTCACCTCTATTTAAAATTCCCTTAAGTTAAAAAAAATTGCTGTTGGGACGATTATTCCTAACTAAACCTAAGATAGTTTAGGGTTAGGCATCAGTGAGGAGGATGCAAAACATTGCCTGAGAAGTGATGTTGATCCTGAATTCAAAGATTTTTGCCATCCATGCACTCTGAGGAAGGGACTCCCTTTGGCCTGTTCCCCATTGTATCTTCTGAGCTTGATATGTGGTAGGTGCCAAATAAAAGACTGTTGAAAGAAGGAAGGGGCCTCATAATCCTCCGCATAGTAAATCCATAGGATAAGGACTGCCTAGATCCTCTAGAAAATAGAGAGAAAACCACTGAAATACCATTTAGAGGAATCCAAAGGAGTTATGGCCTTACAATTAACTCTGCCTCTGCCTGGTCTCCTAGTCAGAGAGAGAAGCCATAATACTTAGCTTTGGTGGGGGCCCGTGAGTAAGACTCAGAGTTGCTTGTATCTCTTCCCTTCTCAGTTTCTTTTTTTTCTTTTTTTTGAGACAGAGCCTTGCTCTGTTGCCCTGGGTAGAGTGCAGTGGCCTCATCACAGCTCAGTGCAACCTCAAACTCCTCCTCTTGCCTCAGCCTCCTGAGTATCTGGGACTACAGGCTCTTGTCACAACACCTGGCTAATTTTTCTATTTTTAGTAGAGATGGGGTCTTGCTCTTGCCCAGGCTGGCCCATCTCTGTTTCGTTACCAAGAATGCTATTGATAAGGGGTCACTGATAATTCTGTGCTTCATACAACTACTGTTATGTGACATTTATTATCCAGGGAGGCATACATTGGTTTGGCCAGAAAAGGTGGGCCATCTTGAAGTGGGGGCTTACAGGTTATGGGTGAATTTAAAGATTCTTTGGATTGTAATTGGTTAAAGACATGAAGCTTTGTCTAAAGGCTTGGAATGTTTTAGGGTAAGGAGCTGTTGTTTATCAGAGATAAGCCACCAGACATATATTTATTGTGTAAATTGAGGACCTGCAGGTTTGTCTTGCATAGCCTTAGGCCTGTTAATGGGTTACAAAGAATGTCTTCAAGAAGGGAGGTGGGCATGATGAGGCATGTCTGACCTCCCTCCTCCTGGCAGGCAGTTTAGTTTTGGGATATCCCTTTGGCCATGAGGGGGTCCATTTATTTAGTCAGCCAGTGGGGGGTAAGACTTAAAATTTTATTTTAGTTCACACCACTATAGATGCTAACCTAGTGAGAGACATTCTCAGTAGCAAAGTGGCAAAGTATGTTGGAAATGGAACCATGTGAAGTGGTGGTATAAGTTACTTGGGGGAAGAAGACCTCTCAGTAATGGTTATCACTCTATAATATAGCACATGGCACTCATTCTGTTCCAGAATCAATGTCATTTCATACCTATAAAGTAGATAACAAATAGAAAGAGAGATGTTGTCTGACTGTGATCAACAGTAATTTGGGGTGAGAGTGGGGGATTAAAATTCTTAGCATATTAGAATGTGTGGAAAGTCAATAAGGACAAACACAAGAAAGAAAATAGAGTCCTCAGAAAGAGACAGCAAATAATTTCAACTCCAGGAGTACAAAATAGGAAATGATTAGCCAAATAGTCATGAGGATGACCATCTTATACAACTGGAAATTTCCACAAGGCACAGGCTGTCTTTTTGATCCAATTAATCTTCAATTAAGCAAAGTACACATTATTGATTTGGGGGAAGCTTAGCAACGGATAACAAAATGGGTAAGTAATTAGATTTAGAACATCCCAATTGAATTTTAAAACACCAAACTCTGGGATCCTGTGAAATACAAAAGTAGATTATACCAGCCTACACAAAAGTCAGCTGTGGCCCATGTAATTGAGGACAAAATATACATATACTTATGATGCAAAGGACTGCAAGTTTTTTGAGCCGTGATTGATACAAACACAGCAAAGCCAATGTCATACTTGAATGTGCATCTTAAGATATATTAAAATATATGTTTTATTTTATTTTTATTTTATTTTATTTATTTATTTATTTTTTTTTTTGAGACAGAGTCTGGCTCTGTTGCCTGGGCTAGAGTGCCGTAGCATCAGCCTAGCTCACAGCAACCTCAAACTCCTGGGCTCAAGTGATCCTCCTGCCTCAGCCTCCCAGGTAGCTGGGACTACAGGCATTCGCCACCATGCCCAGCTTATTTTTTCTATATATATATTTTTAGTTGTCCAGATCATTTCTTTCTATTTTTAGTAGAGACAGGGTCTCGCTCTTGCTAAGGCTGGTCTCGAACTCCTGACCTCCAGCGATCCACCCGCCTAGGCCTCCCAGAGTGCTAGGATTACAGGCATGAGCCACCGCGCCCGGCCTAAAGTATATGTTTTATTGTTTCTATAGTTAATGCCAAGTATTATTGGTCAACCACTATAGATGCCATACTTCACAGGTAAAGTATAATTTATTGTACTGTCCTACTTTGAAAGAAAAAAAGCTTCCTAAGAGGCAGGAAGATATTATAATGATAACGTTTAGTATTATAAATTCATCTGTTGCACAAACATTTACTTTTTACCTGCTTTGCAGCAGGGATTGCATGAGACTCAGCAAAATCCTTCAAGACAAGTGCAAGCTACATGTGGCATTTCAAAGATGACTAGCCCAAAGTGAGATGTGCTATAAATGTAAAATGCACATTAGATTTTAAGGACTTAGTCCAAAAAAATTTTTTTAATCTCATTAATAATTTTACGTTGATTACATATAATGATATTTGGGTTATATTGAATTAAATAGAATATAGCATTAAAATTAATTGTATCTGTTTCTTTTGAGTTTTTAATGTGCCTACTAGAAAATGTAATGTGGCTACTGGAAAATGTGGCTCTCATTTGTGCTGGAAAATAGGAATACATAATTGGAAGACATAGACCATGTCCTCAAAGAGTGCATAGTCTAATGAGTGGAGGAGAAGGAAGAAGAGAAAAATAAATATGGCAAGGAGCTGGATTTCATATATTAATAAAACTCAAAAGCAAAAAGTAAAAAGGCACCAATCTTTACTTTTTGTAAGAAATATAACCTTCGCAGTCTCTATCTCACTAGATAATGGGTGGAGGTGGGTGGAGTGGAAAGAACCTCAGATTTGTCAATTAAAGATATCTCTGCCTCTTCCAGTTTAAACAGCTTAATTTTCCCTAAATATTCAGTCAATTTAAAGTTTAATTCCCTATGAGGGCTATTTCTCCTCAAGCCGTCTACCTGGCAAGATGGCATCTGGGTTTTACAGAGCTGACTGGGTTGATGTTATATCAGAAGAGAGGGCTCAGCCCCACATGTGGGTTCCTGTATTGGCCTTTGCTGACCAGGCCCCTGCTTTGGCTCTCTCTGTGTTGTGGATTCCTAAAGCTCACAAGAGCTTTCATCTGATGCCCTGCCCAGCAGTCAGCCCTCAGCTAGAGGCTCAATGAGCCTTTTTTGCAGCAAAATCCCTCAACCCTGCTAGCCATAACATGAGTAACTTCTATAGTCCTTCCACACCACTCCAGAGCTCAGGGAGGCTCAGGGCCTAGTCAACATCTGACTGCACAATGACAACATTCTACTTTACTGCTACTCCAAAATGGGCTTGTGGTTCCCAAGGAGATATTCTCCTCTCTCCAGACCCCTGGAAAGTTCTGAGTTCAAGCGGATTGAAAAGCCCACTGATTTAGCATTCCCACACTAACAACCCAGTATTGTTTTCAACACCGGTCCCCTCTAGAGTTTTACCTCTTATCCTTCCTCTTTCCCATCATGCCTCTGAAAGGATTACTACCATGGGGGGATGCAGAAGAGTATTTTTAAAATAGCACGATTAGCAAGTACACTATAATTCAAGTGCTAACACCAAGAAACATGCCCAAAGGACAATGGAAGTTCAAGGGGAAAGTATCTAATCCAGCCTGGTAGTTAAGGAAGGCTTCCCAGAGCTGGTGATAGTTACTCGTTTATCACGTTCATAAATCTTTATTGAACAGGACTGTGTGTCAAGCACTGTTCTAGATTCGAGGGTTATGTATGGTAAAAAAAAAAAAAAAGAAGAAAGAAAAGAAAAACAAGTTCTGATCCAGTCAAGCTTAGTGGGAGAAGACAGAACATTATATAAGAAAAAATAATAAATGAGATGATGTTTCTTCAGGTAGTGATGATCTGATGAAGAAAATAATGCAGTTAATGAGATAGAAAATGACCGTGGGGTGGGTAAGTGCATGAGGTGGATAGGAATGCTCTCTTTTTGAAATAGTGACACGTAAGCTGAGACTTAAAGAATGAGAAGCAGCCAGTCTAGGAAGTTCTGGGGGCAAAGTGATGCAAGGGAAGGGACCAACAAGGACAAAGGCCCTGAGACAGGAACAGGCTCAGCCTGTTGGAAGGACAGCAAACAAAGCTCCACGTGAGTTTTGAAGGACAAACAGGAATTATCTGGGTTGTGTACCAGGGGCAGGAGGAAAAAGAGGGGGATGGAAAGTCATTTCAGGGAAAGGGATCTATAAATTGCACAAAATAGGAACTGAAACTTTAATCAAGAGTGATAAAGTAAGTCAAAGTTATGTTAAGTGACAGTGAAACCTCCCATATGCTGGGTTTTTCAGGTAAAAAGGAGTGTTAACGGAGTGGGGTACAACGTTTTCTCTATACCATTGGCAAGAAAAGGTGTGAGTTCAATGGAGTGTCCTCTCACACTGTGATCCTGAGAGTAATCTACTTCTCATTTGTCAACATTTGTAATGAGTGTTTACTGAGCATCTACTATTTTCTGGAGATTGTAATAAGTGTCTTATATACATTATCCCTCCCATCAGCCCCACTGGGTAAGCCCCAATTTGCAAATGAGAAAATTGAAGCACAAAGAGTTTAGGTAACTTGTTCCAAATTACTACTCAACTACAAAGTAGCAAAACTGGGATTTAAACCTAGATCTTCAGATGTCAAAACCCATGTTCCTTCCATTATTCTATGTAGAAAAACATACGTCTTTGTGCTTAAAGATAGGGTGGATTGGACTGGGGTGGTAGATGTTGAATAAAGGAAGGTAGGTAACTTCTCCCAAAAGGCCTCAGAGGACAGCATTTATTACCCTGGGAAATCTTACCAGAGAGAAAAGGCTTGGTCCTTGGCACATGAGCTCAGAAGACTTGTTTTCCAGCTTGCTAAAAAGTCCATCTCTGAGGGACATACTACCTTAACCAAATTTATGATGATGATGCATAAACTCAGAATACCAGTTTACTAATTAGAGTCGTACTCTCTAGCTTAACCTACGTAGGAAACCATGTTATCCTCAAAACCTTGGTTGGTAAACATGAATTTGAGAAGAGATTTAGAAATATAGCGCTTTTTTTTAAGCTATCATGCTGAGATAACAAGATGCAACCATTTCCTAATAGGATGGTCTTCCCAATAGAGTAGATATACGGCAAGGTCATAAAGCTACTAGTTGTCTTCACCCATGACACTTTAAGACTGGCTTTGCTAATGAGATTAGAGTACTTGAAGTCCATTTCTAAGCTCTTTCTTCTGTGGACCATACCTATTTGGACACTGCCAGTATTTATTTATATCTATGACTCTCCTTTTTTATGGCTGACTACCTCCACTTCTAGCCTTCAATTCGCTAAACAAGTTAGTACTATCAATCAGGTCAAAGTCTAGTTTTAACTCCTGGGTAACACTTAGCTTTTTTAAAGTGACTTTTTCTATCTCTGTTCCAGTATGTGTCAACTTTTAAGGCTTAGCTCTTAGCAGATGATCCAGTTTCTAAGACATTAGGTGGGAACTTCACTGTAGACTCAATGTACTGAAAGCACATACCACCTTCACTCTCCCTCATGTGTAGTCTGTGGGAGGAATGTGTTAGAACAGCAGCCAGCCCACAAACAGCATGAATTATGCAATGTGGTTACAAGTGAGTCATCCTAGATTATTTGGAGGACATAAGTAGGCATTAACATTGAGACTCAAAGCTGAGAAATAGACCGGGTGTGGTGGCTCACACCTGTAATCCTAGCACTCTGGTAAACCGAGGCAGGTGGATCGCTGGAGGTCAGGAGTTCGAGACCAGCCTGAGCAAGAGGGAGATCCCGTCTCTACCAAAAAAAAAAAAAAAAATAGAAAGAAATGATCTGGACAACTAAAAATATATATATAGAAAAAATTAGCCTGGCATGGTGGCGCATGCCTGTAGTCCCAGCTACTCGGGAGGCTGAGGCAGAAGGATTGCTTGAGCCCAGGAGTTTGAGATTGCTGTGAGCTAGGCTGATGCCACAGCACTCACTCTAGCCCGGGCAACAAAGTGAGACTCTGTCTCATAAAAAAAAAAAAAAGTTGAGAAATAAAGAGGCACTAAATAAATACCTTAAAACTGCAATCCCCAACCCCGGGGCCTGGTACCAATCCATAGCCTGTTAGGAACCAGCTGCATATCACTGCCTGAGCTCCACTCCCCAACCCCCTCCCTCCTTTGAGCAAGGATGGAGTCTTCCATGAAACCAGTCCCTGGTGCCAAAAAGGTTCAGTACTGCTGCCTTAAAAGAGCAATACTGGGGCCAGATATATTCCTTCAAAAGGCTTTGGAATTGGTGAAAGAAAAACCTTTCTATAATCAACCACCACCTGCTCTACCTCCACAATCTAAAAGAAGTAGCAATGGAGAGGGTGGGAAGGGAGGGAAGGTGGAGAATCATTAGGCCTGGGGAGAGGGCAATTTCTTCCTGCACAGTAGAAGAATGGAAGCTGAGACTTTTCCTGCTCCCCCCAGGGCAAATCAAGGTTTGGAATTTTTTTCGAGAAGTTTGAGACTGACATTTCTCTTCCCCACTGGCTGATTGCTGAGCTGCAGCGTCTACAGGCCCATCCCACTGCTGCCTGAGAAGTACCATGGGGCAAAAAGACCAATTCTTGGAAGAGCTTGACAAACGTAACCCAGGGAAGTGGAGAAGCACATGTAAACACAGGAATTGGTGCCTGCTTTTGGTCTGTAGGTTTTTGAGAGAAGAATTTGTTGGAATGGCCACATGAGGAAAGGATGAATGGACTGTAGTTCATCCTTTCAGTGCCTGGGAAGAAGATAGGGGAAATACCTCTTTACAAGGACAGCACAATACTAAGAGAGCATGAAAGAGAACTTCAGTGCTTCCCACGGCCTCAAGGAAAGGCGCCCATACCATAGTACAAGAGGAGCAAGAGCTGTGGCTGCTAAGTGCAGACCTTGCTGTGATTCTACTTCTCCACCCTCATGGCTTTATTTGACTTTTGTTTTAGGCTTTTCCCTCACATCGCAAGATGGTTGCAACAAGTCTAAACATTATGTTCTCACACAATAATGTCCAAAGGCTGGAAGAGGGGATAAGGGCATCCTTCCCTAAATTTCTTTGGAAGCACTAAGAAAACTTTTTCAGAAGTCCCCCATGGACTTCCCCTCCTATCTCATTAGGCAGAATTGCATCACATGCCCTTTCCTAAATCAGTCATTATAGGGGAAACACACATATCAAGATTAGCTTCAGTTTTCCCTAAAAAATATTCAAGATTCTGTTTACAAGGAACATGGAGCAAATGGCTGCAGGGTAGGTGACAACTGTCAGTCATATGGAGGAGTCCCCTGCTAGGAGCTGTTTCTTTTCAGCAGCCTACTTCCTATGTTGCGTGTGGATGCCTGTGGGAGAGGGGTGCATAGAGGTTCAATAATCACAAGACTCCCCTGCCAGGCTTGGGGTTTTTTGGTAATACACTCCCTTGAAACCCTAATTGGTTGCTGGTTGATTTAATTTGGAGATTCCATTTACCAGTATATTGGTCAATACTGCTGGCTGCAAAGAAGAGAAATCAACACAAATTAGCTTAACCAATTGGTTCACAAAATGAAAAATCCAGGAAGTTGGTTTTGTTTCCATCATAATTGTATCCAAAAGGTCAGTTGATGTCTTTAATGCGCTGTATCATACTTGCCATCTTTCAAGAATGTTTTCCTCTATCTTGCCATTTTTCTCAGGAAGACTCCATCCTTGTTCAAAACGCCTATCCTACAAGGTTAGCTATCAGAAGCAAGACAAAGAAAGTCCTTGTTTCAATAGAGTTTACTTTCTTGTAGCATGGAGAAGAGCCAGAGAAATGTGTAAACAAATATATAAATAATTTCATAAATAAATTTAAATATTTCCAGACAGAATACTATTAATATTGGGAAAATAAAGCAAGATAATAGGATGGAATGTGATTGGCTGGGGAAGAGGATGGTGATACATGAGATGGTTAAAAAGATATCCGTTTCTTGTGACAGTCAAGTTGAGATATCAATGGTGGAGAGAGCCAGCTATCTGAGCTTCAGAGAGTTGAAGTAATTTTCCCACAGGAAATGGCAAAGCTGGGATTCAAACTCAGGTCTTCTTTGCCAAAACTCATGCTCTTTCCAGTATTCTGTATACCATAAAAAACACAGTGTGTTCAGAGATTGGAAAGGGAAGGTGGATAACATCTCCAGAGAGGCCTCACAAGACAGCACTGATTTCTTTGAAGAAGTGAACACACTCAAGGATTTGGTGCTTGGCCTTATGGGCTCAGAAGTAAACTCACATCAACCAAGCTTATGATGCTTATTATGATACAATCAGAATGCCAGTTTCAAATATGATTGCCTGGAAAAGTACAGACAAATAAAATATGTAATCAAGAATATGGGAAGTCAGTTCACAAACATTTAAAAAACACTTTTTACTTGAAGATATCTTTGACACATGCAGGTATGTCCTGTCCAGGATTAATAGTGTGTTTCCCATATGTGGAAAAAAGTGTGGGAGCTCTAACTCATGGCTTCCAGCCTATTACACTAAATGCTACTATGCAAAAGTTGTTTTGACATACTAATTAACAGAATTTTTATTAGAGACAGGGTCTCACTATGTTACCCAGGCTGGTTTTGAACTCCTGGCCTCAAGCGATCCTCCCGCTTCAGCCTCCAAGTTGCTGGAATTACAGGCGTGAGCCACGATGTCCAGCTAAAATACTAGTTTTTTCTATTCCAGCCTAACCTCACTCTCAAAATGAGAGTCCCAAATTGTAGCAAATATTAAAAGAAAGAATAATTAATATGCCCAGTAGTGTTATCAGCATTACTAAAGCTAAATACTAAAGAAAAAGATAGGAAGAAAAAATATGGAAAGCTTGGTTCCCATTTTGCACATTGGCTTGAGGCTCAATTTCTGAGCTGAGAAAAGGATTCTGAATCTCTGCACTCACATATTAAATACTTCTAGTTAAAAAGTCAGTAAAAAGATATACTATAGTAAACATAAGAACTTTACTATTAATGTTTCTTTGTTTAGATATTTTCTTACTTTGTTGTTCTCCTAGTTGGAATGAAAAAAAAAACTGCTATATTAACTTTCTGTTTTGAGGACTGTAATTATTTATAAGTAGAACTTTGTGTTTTATCTCTCTGGTAAGCATTCAAGCACTGCAGAATATAAAATTGTGGATTTAGGCATGACTATTTTAATCCATGCAAACATTTGGTTATTTGCACTAAAACCAAAAATAGTTGTGCACATGTGCACATTTCTCTTTTTCTTTTTCTCTTGACTTCTTAGTATGTGGACCTCTTTTCTGTATTTAGAGAATTTCCCATGAATGTTCCTTGCTGTCCTGATCCCATGATCAGAAGATGGGAACACCAGATAATCACTTTCCCAGATCACCTAACAGTTGGAGAGGAAGCCCTTGACCTGGGTTCAGCATGTCAGACACATCCACCTGGGACTGTGGATCTGAAGCTAGTGTTGCAAAGAAGCCAGGCAAGTGGACAGTTGTTTCTGACTGTGGCTACCATGGCTGCACTGTCCATTTCCCAGGGGCAAAGGCCCGGAGTGTGTTCAGGACCGGTGGTGCAAGCCATAGCGCCAGTGTCCTGCAGAGCCCACAGGTCCTTCCTGACCGGTGTGATTGTGGCTGCTGTGCTGACTGACCAGACATTCTTCTTTTCGGCCCATTCTCCTATCCTGGTTCTTCAGCCTTCCCTGAAATTCTCTGAGATGTCCAGTTTCATTTTAGTAAATCCCTTTTCTGTTTAAATCAGCCAGATTGGTGTCTGATATAATTACTAACTCTTGATAATTGTGCCTTTCTGAAATGTCAGGACATTTTATGTTAAAAATAAAAAAAACTTCTAATGTTATTTTCATTATCCATATTGGTACTAGGAGATTATAAATATGGACTTTTATCTGGTATGTATTATAATCCAGGTGTGCCTATGTCTTTTTTTAATTGATCCTTGTGAAATCCAGAAAAGGAACATAAAAACAGCATGGACCTTGTTGAGGGGAGAGGCACGTGGAGGGCATCATTGTAGAAGAATTTTTCTTTTTTTCAGATAGCTGGTTATGTATTCAGAAGATACTGACAGGTTCTGCTAGGTTTTTTTGGTCACTCTTTTATTTCCTTCCCAGAAAATTTTGTTCCTGTTGTTCCTTTTCTTAGGCTTCCTATCATTATGGATTTATGACTTTTTAGAAAATCCACTTACCATCATTTTAGTCAGTTTTCACAAAGGAGCGAATGTCAATGTATATTTAGTGCATGTCTTTACTTAGAAGTCTCTGTCCTGGTTTTAGGTGGCTCCTTTCCTAAAAGAGAGCCCACCAACCCTCATCCTCAGGAGTTTCTATCAATCCATGCTGCCCCCAAGTTCATGAAGTGCATATCCAATTCTTAGGGGGTCCCATTGAAGCCCCATCTCATTTGAGGGAAGGAAATCAAAGCACACCTTTCTCCAAAGAAATCTTCCACACTAAATTGTCTCTTGAACACTCCTCTTTCAACTCATTCAGGGTTCAACCAGAGAAACAGAACCAACAGGAGCTATATTAATATATAAAAAGATTTACTGCAACCAATTAACTCACATGATTGTGGAGGCTCGCTAGGCAAATCCAGAGAGAAAAAGCCGTCAAGAAGAGCAGGCTGGAGCTCTGCGGCAGGAGCTGAAGCTGCACTCCACATGGGGAATCTCTTTTTCCTCAGGGAAGTCTCAGCTTTGCTCTTCAAGCTTTTTAACTGATCAAATCCAGCCCACCAGATTACCTAGATAATCTCCCTTAACATCAACAACTTCAATCACAGCTACAAAATACCTTCTCTGCAACACCTAGATTAGTGTTTGATTGAAAAACTGGGGCCTGTAGCCCAGCCAAGTTGACACATAAACCCAAACCATCACACCCTTATTATGGGTTGGGTGTTTTTAGAATTGTGAAACCAAACCAGTGCTTGAGTGTTTCCTTTGAAAATCTGCATCTTATTCTATCACTTATGTTGGAACTTTTTATCTATCATACCAATTTAATTTCCATATGTTCCAACTTGATGATCAGCATAAGAGAATAGCCCAGACTACTGAGCCTCTTGTTTGTAGAGTTTCCTGAATATCCTGGCTTAACTTCCTCTTACTTCGTAACTCACTGCTTAGGACGCCTCTTGGCCTCCCTCGTTCTTAAACTGGCTGCAAGTTTTGCAATTATGGCCTCACCCTGATTATGTCTGATCCCTCTTGGCTCACACATTTAACAATTCTCCTGGCTATGCTTGTGCTGTACCACTTTAGCCCCACATTCTCACAAGCCACTCTGGATCTCCCAGTCTGTTCCCACCTCATTCGAGGGACATGCCTTCCTCCAATCCATCTCATGCTATGCCTTCACATAGAAGGTTAAGGGTGGCTCTACCTTCTGGCCACTCTGCACTGGAAAACACCAAGCCAGGTAAAGTCCCACATCTTCTCTGCACAAACCAGGCATTCTTCATTACTTAGAGAATTAAATACCAAAGCCACAGACATCTAAAGCCCTTCATCTGTAGTATTCTGTCCTATCTTGCAGGATTTTCTCACCAAACCAAATGATTTTCTCTTCCTCAAATGCAATCTATATATTCCCACATTTCTGACTTGACTTTTGCTTCCTCTGTCCAGAATGTCTTATCCACCATCTCTACCCACCCAAATCTCACTCATCTTCAAAGTCCACTGCAAATGGTACTCATTCCATGAATCCTTTCTTAATATCTTTGACTGAGTGTCATGTCTCTATCCCCACCACCTATACCTCTATGGTACATATAGTACTCTTGCTTACATTATAGTTATCTCACATAGTGGTGTTGTTTTTCTCCCATCCCTAGGTTAGAAGCTCCTTGGGGACAGATGCTGTTCTTGCTCATGTTTCTATTGCCTCTAACATCTAGCACAATGCTTGCCCAAAAGTAGATGTGTGACTATTTTTTGAAATAAATGTAGTTGATCAGGTCTTTATTCCCCTAAAAATTTTGTGCAATGCACTGCACATATGATCTCTAAATCAGGAAGCATGGCTTTAAGCCTACGCTTGTTAACCTTGCTTTTCTTGGCTCTCATTCTTTTTGCATTGAAATGAGAGATTTGGGCCAGATGATTTTCGGAGTATTTGGTATGTTCATAAGTTCTATGATTCTTCAATGTGTAAGACAAGAATGACGGTGTGTTTCACAGCTCCTAAATTTTACTGTGATGAAGAAGACATGTTATTTCAGGTGATTATTTGAATTGCTGAGGTGATAGTAAGTTGGCAGGTCTGCCCTGCCCTGCCCTTTCTTGCTCTGCCTGGGGAAGCTTGCCAACAGGATAATACCAGGTGACATACAAGCAGATGAAGGGTGAGAAGAGAATTAAAGGCACTATCTCAAAAAGAGTAGGGTGAACTGGATTCCTGGGCCTGGAGGAAAGAGAGGGAGAAGCTATCAATGAGTGAAATCAAAATAAAAAAGCCTTTTGGGGAATGTGAGAATTTGGTTAAGAAAATCTACTTTTTTCATTTGTTGAAATAAACTTTTAATTTTAGAGTAGTTCTTCCAGGTTTACAGAAACATTTCAGATATTGTACAGAGTTCACATATACTCCACACCCAGCTCTCCTATTGTTCATGTCTTACTTACGGTATATCTGTCACAACCAATGAACCCATGTTGATAATTGTCATTAACTAAAGGCTATGTTATTTAGATTTCCTTGATTTTTATCTAGTGTTCTTTTTGTGTTGAGGATTTCATCCAGAATACCACATTACATTAAGTTGTTATGTCACCTTAGGCTGTGACAGGTTCTCAGACTTTCCTTGTATTTAGTGACCTTGGCAGTTTTGAGAAGTCCTGATCAACTGTTTTGTAGACTGTTCCTCAATTGGGGTTTGTCTGATGTTTTTCTCATAGCTTGACTAGTGTTATAGGTTTTCTGGAGGAAGACCAGAGAGGTCAAAGTGCCATTCTCATTGAATCATATCAAGGGTACATACTGTCAACTTGACTTATTACTGTTGATGTTAACCTTGATCATCTGGCTGAGGTAGCGTTCACCAGGTTTCTCCATGGTAAAGTTACTCTTTTCCCCGCTTTCCATACTGTGCTGTTTTAAAAGAAGTCACTTCGGACTTCAAGCTCACTGTAACCTCGAACTCCTAGGCTCAAGTAATCCTCCTGCCTTGGCCTCCCCTAGTTAGGACTTCAGGCTCATG
Organism: Avahi laniger; assembly: GCA_963575035.1. Lineage (NCBI taxonomy): Eukaryota > Metazoa > Chordata > Mammalia > Primates > Indriidae > Avahi > Avahi laniger. The sequence continues at coordinate 18,378 of CAUYSK010008811.1, forward strand.
CCACCATACCTGGCTAATTTTTTAAAAATTTTATGTAGAGACGGGGGTCTCCCTTTGTTGCTTAGGCTGGTCTCAAACTCCTGGCCTCAAGGGATCCTCCTGTCTTGGCCTCCCAAAGTGCTGGGATTACAGGCATGAGCTTCATTACATGATTTTTTTTTTTTTTTTTTTTTTTGAGACAAAGTCTCACTTTGTTACCCTGGCTAGAGTGAGTGCCGTGGCGTCAGCCTAGCTCACAGCAACCTCAAACTCCTGGGCTCAAGCGATCCTTCTGCCTCAGCCTCTCGAATAGCTGAGATTACAGACATGCGCCACCATGCCCGGCTACTTTTTTTCTATATATTTTTAGCTGTCCAATTAATTTCTTTCTATTTTTGGTAGAGATGGGATCTTGCTCTTGCTCAGGCTGGTCTCGAACTCCTAAGCTCAAACAATCTGCCCGCCTGGGCCTCCCAGAGTGCTAGATTTTTAAAAGAAATTTCTTTAAATAAGAAACTCTGCTATTTCATTTACAATTTAATTCAATTTGTAAAGATATTTACCCCATAGTTTTCAAGTACATTTAGTTTATAAACAATAGATTAACATACAATTTCTAAGTTGTGTGTCTGTGTTTTAAATAGTAATTTTTAACTCCACAAGACTCATGCAAGATTGTTAAAACTAATATTTTACTTGAATTATTTACATAGCAGTCATCATAAGTGTCTTAGCTCCAGATAATATATGTAACATATATGTCTGCTGTGTCTTCACTAGCTCTGATTTGTTAGACAGAAATATGGAGAAATTGGCCTGATTTTGAGATTTGATTTGGGGAACTAGAAATACTGAGTTTCTCCTTTTATACCTGAAAAGTATTAGATTATTAGCTATGAAATGTCCAATTTCCTTAAGTACTAAGTTTGACAGTTGATATCTCTGACATTTCACTTTAACAATTCTTGCTTTATTTTTATTGTGAAGGTATTAATACATCCTCAGTCTTTCAAACGCATATTTTGGCTTGTGATTATCTGTCAAATTTTTTTAATAGCAATTTTTGTGAAACCACAGACAAGTACAAATTCATGTTATTTTCAAATATGAGTTCCGTCGTGGAACCAATGTAGTGCAGACAGCTCAAAATACCAACAAAATGTTTGGGAAGGATATGGCTAATGAATGCACAACACGTTGATGGTTTGAGAAGTTCCCTTCTGGTGATTTTAACCTTGAAAATGAGCATGTGGGTAACCTGAAAACAAGGTGGATAATAATGAGCTGAAAGCTGTAGTGGAAGCAAATCCATCTTAAATTTTGCGTGAATTAGCAGCCAGGTTTGATGCTACTATTCCAACAATATTGGACCATTTGAAACAAACTGGTAAGGTAAAGAAGCTGTATAGATGGGTTCCGCATGAATTACTCCAGTGTCAGAAGAGAAATCATCTGGAAGCTTGCCTTTCTTTGCTGTCACGACATAAAGGTGAACCATTTCTACACCATATCATTACGTGTGATGAAAAATGGATTCTTTTTGACAATTGCAAACATTAGGCCCAATGGTTGGTAAAGATGAAATGCTGAAACACAGTCCAATACTGAATATTCATCAAAAAAAAAGCTAATGGTGGGGGCCGGGCGCGGTGGCTCACGCCTGTAATCCTAGCACTCTGGGAGGCCGAGGCGGGCGGATTGTTTGAGCTCAGGAGTTCGAGACCAGCCTGAGCAAGAGCGAGACCCCGTCTCTACTAAAAATAGAAAGAAATTAATT
>CAUYSK010008813.1:0-19640 GCA_963575035.1 Avahi laniger
TTTGTAGTCCCAGCTACTTGGGAGGCTGAGACAGTAGGATTGCTGGAGCCCAGGAGTTTGAGGTTGCTGTGAGCTAGGCTGATGCCACGGCACTCGCCCCAGGCAAGAGAGTGAGACTCTGTCTCAAAAAAAAAAAAAAAATGTCCTTACTCTACCCTTTTGGAGAATTTTTTAAACTTTTAATCTATAATAATTCCAAGTTTACAGAAAAGTCAGAAGAATAGTACCCATGTGGCCCAGCTTAGTCTGCTTGGACTATCATAACAAAATATCATAAACTGGGTGTCTTAAACAACATGAATCTATTTTTTTCACACTTCTGGAGGCTGTAAAGGCCAAATGAGGTTCAGTTTCTGGTGAGAGCTCTCTTCCTGGTGTGTAGATGGTTGACTTCTCCCTGTGTCCTCACATGGCATGGGGTGGGGGTAAGTTACAAGACACTAATCCTATGATGTCAGAGCCCCCTCCCTTGTCTCCTCATTTAACCCAATTATCTCTTTGTAGGTGTATCTCCAAATACAGTCACATTGGGGTTAGGGCTTCAACATATGAATTTGGGGGAGGGGATACACTTCAGTCTGTAGCATACCCTTTCCCCCGATTTACCTGTTACCTTTTTACCCCATTTGTTCGCTTCTTATCCCCGCCTTCCAAATTTTTATTCTGCCCACTTGAGAGTAAATCACATGCATCATGGTCTTTATCTGTAAATCCTTTTGGGTGTATTTTTCAAGAATAAGACTATGTTCTTACTGAACCACAGTGTAGGCATCAACTTAAGTACATTTAACACAGATACAATATTTTTATCTAATCTACTGTGCATATTCCAATTTTTTCCATTGACCAAAAATATCCTTTATAGCAGTAGTCCCCAACCTTGTCAGCATCAGGGGCCAGTTTCATGAAAGACAATTTTTCCACGGACAGGGGGCCTGATTCCTAACAGGCCATGGACCCATACTGTTCTGTGGCCCAGGGCTTGGGGACCACAGTTTTAAAGTATTTTCTTCTCTGGTACAGGATCTAGTCAAAACCTATGTTTTTAAAAATGGCATCTGGGGTCCTCCATAAATAAAACTCTGGGATTATCTCTTTGCAGTTCTAGGCTCCTACCTTCCTACCCCACAAGTATAAGCCCCTATGTCTTCGTTGCTGTTCCTTGGAGTTCTAGAACCCTATTTGCCATTAAAAAAAAAATCTACTTTTATTTTCCTTTCTCACTGCCTTCCTGAGCCCAGATGGAATTGGCTCAGCTGGAAGCCAAGGGGGCTTTCTCCTTAACTTCTCCCCACCCACCTCCTGTACCCTGGGCATACTTGAAATATCTGAGTACATATCTGTCCCCCACCATCACCCCCTTGCTCTGTCATGTCTAAGTTCTTTGAAAGAAGGTACCATATTTTATCGGTCTTTGCATCCTCAGAGGTTAAACATAGGATCTGTCACACAGGAGGTGCTTTATAAATATTTATTAATCAGCAATGGAATATATCACTGTAAAGGCCTGCTGTGAGCCTGAAGGGTTTCAAGGAGAAGGAAGATGCCCCTGTAAGCAGGGGCTCTCACGTGGCTCTAGGGGAAAGGAGGGTTGGAGCTCGATCTCTCAAAGCTCTTTTGGTTATATTAGTGTCATGGAATCAGGCATAACCTTTATATTTCTTAAGATTTCTCAAGCTCACACATGACTTTCAGAAGAACATAGTCTGGATTTGGTTTTTTTTTTTGAGACAGAGTCTCACTCTGTTGCCCAGGCTGGAGTGCCGTGGCGTCAGCCTAGCTCACAGCAACCTCAGACTCCTGGGCTCAAGCGCTCCTCCTGTCTCAGCCTCCCGAGTAGCTGGGACTACAGGCATGTGCCACCATGCCCAGCTAATTTTTTCTATATATTTTTAGCTGTCCAATTAATTTCTTTCTATTTTTGGTAGAGACGGGGTCTTGCTCTTGCTCAGGCTGGTCTCGAACTCCTGAGCTAAAACTATCCACCCACCTCAGCCTCCCAGAATGCTAGGATTACAGGCATGAGCCACCATGCCCGGCCTGGATTTGTTTTTAAATTTTGAACTAATTTAGATTTACAGAAAAGTTGCAAAAATAGTACAGAGTTGGTAGAAATCCTTCACCTAGCTTTCTCTAATAGTAACGATTTCCATAACCATAGAACAATGATCAAAACCAGGAATTAGCATTGGTACGATACCATTCAACTACAGACCCTATTCAAATTTCACTGACTTTTTCAGTGTCCTTTTTTGTCCCAGGATCCTATCTAGGACCCCTTGTTGCATTTAATTGTCATGTCTCCCTAATTACCTTTGATCTATGACAGTTCCACAGTCTGTCCTTGTCTTTTGGGATCTTGACACTTTTAAAGAGTACTGGTGAGTTGTTTATAGACTGTCCCTCATTTTGGGTCTGTTTGATGTTTTCTCATGGTTAGATTGAGGTTCTGCTTTTTTGACAAGAATACCCCAGAAGTGATGTTGTACCCTTCTCAAGTGTATCACATCCAGAGTACATAAGGTCACGTCTTATCAGTGGTGACATTGAACTCGATCACTCAGGTAAGGAGGGTTCTGCTGTGAAGGATTTCTTCCTGTGAAGTTACAATTTTCCCCTGGAAATTAATAAATACCTTAGAGATACTTTGAGACTATACAAATATCCTTTTTCTCTTTAAACTTTCATCCAGTAACTTTTGCATCCGTCAGTGAACCTTGCCAGTAACAAACCTTACCGTGGTATTTGCCTAATGGTAAATTTCTTATTTCCCCCTTTCCTTCTGCATTTATTGACTGGAATTTCCCTGGAAAGAGGAGCTGCATAGACTGGATTTAGATGCAGAATGTCTCATGCTTCCAATCATTTTTTTCTGATCTTTTGAGATTATTAGTTTGACAGCTCTATTTTTTAAAAAAAAAAAAAAACACTTTATTCTTACTTAAGCATTTACATTTTTACTAATGTTTGCCTAAGGCATTACAATCATTTAAATAATTACTATAATTTCTTTATTATAGACAGATTGAACAACTCTCCATTATATAAATGAAAAGTCAATGACATTATTGAGAAAACATAGAACTGAATGACTTTAAAAGGGGCACACCCTACATGTAGGCCTTGAATTACTAGTTCTTTGTTTAGCTTCGGAATGTCTAGTAGTAAAAATAATACTGTTGATGCTTAGGCACGGATAGTTCATGGAGCACACATAAGTTCTCCATCAGGAGAACTTTAATTTTAGCATTTCTTGGCTTTTGTGTGTTTATATTGTTAATTGTAACTGAAGTGCACAGAGAACAGTTTATTTAGCAGGAATTTTCATAGCTCAGCAATTTTCATGGACCCTAGTTATTTTGCAGAGTTCGCCCAGAATGGTTAGTCAGCAGAAAAACATTGAATTGGAGCTGATTCATTTCTAAGTCAGTGACAAATTCATTTTCCAAGCATGGTATCTCTAGTTCTATTTAAAAAATTGGAAAAGATCATTGCTTAGACCAGGGATCGACAGAGTTTTTATGTAAAGGGCCACATAGTAAACATAGTAAGTCCTTGCTTAACGTCACTGATAGGTTCTTGGAAACTGCAACTTTGAACAAAATGATGTATAATGAAACCAATTTTACCATACTCTAATTGATATAAGCAAGAGTTAATGTCCTATGATATATTTCTGGTCACAAAAAACATCACCAAACTTCTAAATAAAGACCAAAAACACTTCTAATATTAAACATTGGAATACATGTGATTAATAAAAACAAGGTCATTATTTACCCACTTATTCCAGTTCAGGTGGCCAGACCTTATCCCAGCAGCTCAGGACACAAGGTGGGAACCAGCCCTGGACAGGATGCCATCAGAGGGCACACTTACACACCCACGCTTGCTAAGACTGGGACCATGTAGCCATGCCAGGGGACTGCATGTGTACATCTTTGGAAAGTGGGAGGAAACCGGAGTACCCACAGAGGTGGGGAGAACATGCAGACTCCACCCAGACAGTGGCCCTTGCTAGAACTGATTTTTTTTGTTTTTCTCATCAACATTATAATGAAACAACATAATGAAATGATGTCATTCCAGGATGTGCTGTACTTTAGACTTTGCGGGCCATGCAGTGTCACAACTGCTCAACTCTGCTGTTGTAGCCATAGACGATATGCAGCCGTGTGGGTGTGACTGCGTTCCAATAAAACTTTATTTGCAAGAACAGATGGCTGGCTGGAGGTTAGTTTGCTGACCCCTAGTTTGGACTGTAAAAATATATGAACTCAAAATGTACATTGGCATTGATCCTTGTCTCTCATTTTTCTCTATAGGCAGAAGACTGATCTTTGAAAATATGTATTTGGGAGATAGCCACGTTCTGTCAAATACCTTGTGCTGGTGCTGCCATCGAAAAATCTGGTTACACTCTGGGGAGGCCTGCTACCGCTGCAGGGCTGAGCCACCTCGGCCGTGAGATGAGTGTCCATCCCGAGCGGGCACACCATGAATAGATACACGACGATCAAGCAGCTCGGCGATGGGACCTACGGTTCCGTCCTGCTGGGAAGAAGCATTGAATCTGGGGAACTGATTGCTATTAAAAAGTAAGTTTTATCCTTCACTCTCATGAATTCATCCTCAGCTACACGTTATCAAGATAGTTTTAACTATCCTTGCCATCCCCAGTCTTTGAAACATTTCTAAAGGGGAGTGGATGGGTGGCATGGAGAAGAACCTCAGAAAATGGTCTCTGTGGGTTAGATGTCTGTTGACTCTGCAACACTCATGGTAGAGGTCTTAAAAACGTTTCTACTTTAGACTTACTACTTTGCACATGGTGCTAGTACTTTGTCAAAGTGTTTTCTCATATTGTGAGGTAGTAATGAGCAGGTTAATAAACACCGTTTTATAGGAGAGGAAACCTGAAACACTGAGAAAGTAAGTGATTTAATTTGGGTCATTTACACATGTGATGGTCTGGTGACTGCTGTCTTGCTCCCTGTGCCCCACTTGATTTTTGTGACCTGAATCCAGAACCATTGAATTAGTTATCTGTTGCTGCATAACGATTTACCCCAAGACTTAGTGGTTTAAAACAATACACATTTATTATCTCACAGTTCTGTGGGTCAGGAGTCTTGGCACAGCTTAGCTGAATTCTCTGCTTCAGGGTTTCTGATGAGACTGCAGTCAAGGTGTTGGCTGGAGCCGTGTTCATATCCGAAGGCTAGACTGGGGAAGGATCCACTTCTGAGCTCAGTCATGTGATCAAGGGCAACATTCAACACCTGCAGGTTGTTGAACTGCTGGCTGTTGGCAGGAGGCAACCCTCAGTTCCTTGCCATGTGGGCCTCTCTAGAAAGCAGCTCACAAGATGGCAAGTTGCTTCTTCAAGACATGGGAGTCAAGAAGGCAATGAAGGAGTCTTTTAAGAATAGCAGGAGGTGGGGGTCTTTGGAGGCTACGTTAGAGTCTGCCACACCCATCTCCATTTGGATGCCCTACAAACATCTCAAATTCACCATGTCCCGAACTAAACTCAGATTCAGCATACTCTCTTGCTCTTTTCCCAAACTTGTTTCTCCTTCAGTATTCCCTATCTTGATAAATGGCACTACCATCCCCTCAAAACTGGGGAGTGCTCCTGACTTCCCTCCGCCTTATGCCATCTTGGTCATCTAGTCCTGTCCATTCTACTAAATATTTAGATGATCCACCTGCTCTCCATATTCCCACTCCAACCTCCCATTCAACCCATCACCACTCACTACCATGACCAGTAGATCCTCTCTAGGGCTCCTGGCTTCCATTCTTTCTCCTGTTCATACCACACTGAAGAGGTTATTTTAAACACACAAATCTCATCACCTAAAAGCCATTTATGCCAGTTGTTCTTTGTGTCCTGCTGCCCCATCCCCCCTCCTGTGCCACCTGACTTGAGTGTGGCTATAGCGTACAGTTCTGTGCCTGCTGCCAGCATCCCACCTCCAGTGTACACGGGATACTCTCCACCAAGGTTTGTTCTACCCAGCTCCTTAAAATGTCCCCAACAGGCCTGAGCCCAGTTGCCTGCCCTGGTATCAGCTTAGTCATGTGCCTTCTGTTGGGTTCCCCTCCTCTCCCTTCCCAGTTACCTGCTCCTTGCCTGGCTTCCTAGAATCACCACCCAAATAAACTACCTGCACCCAAGTCATTGCCTTACGCCCTGCTTTTGGGGAAATCCAAACTAAGACAGCTTTCAGTGTCTCCCTGTCAGTTTTAGGGTCAAGCCCCCAATTTTTAATGTGACCTACAAATTGCTACATCATTTGGCCCCTGCCTGTTTCCAGCCTGGTCTCCTGTCACTACCCCTGTCCCTGCTTTGCTCTGGGCACTCTGGCGTTTCCACTTCTGGAACTCACCAAATACCTTGCTGGCTAGAACTTTCACATAGTATTTCCTGCTCCATGCCTCCCACCTCGCTAAATTCTACTCGTCCATCAAGTCTCGGTTGAACTATGTCTTCATTAGAGGAGCGTTCCCTGAGACTCCAGACTAGAGTAGGTCCCTTTGAGGTTCACTCTTACAGTGCCCTCTTTCTTTCCTTCAGAGCGCTTCGTACAGAAAATTATTCTCTGCCTTCCTGCTATGACGCCAGTTCCATGAGGGATGTCTTTCTCATCATTGCATCTCCATTGCCTGGCAAAGTGCCTGCTATACCACAGAGGAAGGGCTAAATAATATACGGGGCATGAATAAAGGAATTGATTACTCAGCCAGGAGACAGTGTGATGAGGACAGAGTGTCAGAGTGAGCTGAAGAGATAGACGTTTACCTACGACCCGGCAGTGAGACTTTGGCAAAGTCATGCACCTGCCCTCTGTCTTGGTTTCCTCACCTGTCCCATCTGTTTCACAGGGCTGCTGTAAGACTCAGATGAGACAACGTGGTTGAAATGCACTGAAAAATGGAACCTTGCTACTTGGATTTCTGGTTAACTAATAGGGTTTTATTTTTCTCCTTTCAGGCTCTAGGCCAAGGGTAGGCAAACTCTCTTTATAAAGGGCCAGGCAGTAAATACTTTAGGCTTTGCAGGTCATATGATATCTGTCACAACAACTCAGTTCTGCTGTTGCAGTTTGAAAGCAACCACAGGCAATATATAAATAAACGAGTGTGGTTATATTCCAATAAAACTTCATTTGTGGAACTGATATTCGAATTTCATATAATTTTCATATATCATGAAATATTGTTGTTTTAACCTATTGGCCCCAACCATTTAAAAGTGTAAATACCATTCTTAGCTCATGATCTATACCAAAATGGATGTTGGTATAGCTTTGGCCCATGGGCCACAGTTTACCAAGCCCTGCCCTGGAGGGTCTAGAACTCTGTTGTCTAGATTACTAGTGAGTAACCATATGTGGCATTTAAATTTAGTTAAAATTAAAATTCAATTTCTATGTTGCACTAGCCTTATGCCAAGTGCCCAATAGCCACATGTGTCTGGTGACTACTGTACTGGACAGCACAGAACATTTCTGCCAATACAGAAAGTTCTACTGGACAGCTCTGGTCTAGGTAGAATAAGCCTGAGGGATTTCCCTCTGGGCAAGGTTGACTAGTCAGTGGTAGAGCAAGACAGCAGTCCAGGCGTCTCTATATTACACCACACCACTGTTGCTGGGAAGGTTTCTGACTCAGAACTGATTGAACAGACACATTTAAAATAAATGCCATTTGGGATGCATAATATTTGATGGAAATTGGAACCAACTTTAAGCAGTGTTCGTTAAGTTCAAAATGAAAACATTTTTAAAAATAAAGTTTAGCCTATTACTGAGAATAAGTATGCCATTTGTTTCTTCTCTTTCAGAATGAAAAGAAAGTTTTATTCCTGGGAGGAATGCATGAACCTTCGGGAGGTTAAGGTATTTAATAATATACCAGGAAATAATTTATGTATGACTGATTAAAATAGCTCTGTGCATGCTTAGATTTATAGTTGATATAGTCAATTCCATTTGAATTTTTTCACTAACGCTAAAAAAGTGGGCAAATGATAACATTATGCAGCTAATAGCTGAAAGCAGACAATTACTATGTTGATGTAGTAGTGAATATACTGTTACTACCTTTCATCTTTAATGGATCCCTTATATCAATATATTTCAATATAAATGAGTTGAATGTGTTGATTTAGTGAATTAATGTTGCCTTTGAAGGCGATTGTCCTAATTATTGATATAAAGGAAAATGCGTTTGTTGAGTGTTTTTCCCAGACATAATGGCAGTACTTATTTCCATTTCTTGCTGTAATAATTTGCAGTCTGTTGTGTGAGGTAATTCACTGATCAAGGTACCGCTGTGTCAAGCATTGGGTAGCATGTATCTTCACTTTTACCAGCCTTCTAACTGGGTTCACTATTGCCTTCCTTTCCCCCTTACCTAACCCTTTTTGTTGATCCTCTTTCAATTCTGCTCATGTCTCCACCAGAATAGATTGACCATTTTGAGCTTTATGGCATAATTCTCTTCCTTGTGCACTAGGGTGGTGCTTCATCTGCTCTTCATCCTCTCACACAGCCCTGTCTGAGACACCTGATAGAATACCGAAACCCTTCCTTTTGCTCCAAGGGGTCCTGTACATGGAAGGGGGCTTACAAGTCTAGAGCAGGCAAATTTCTTCTGTAAAAGGCCAGGTAGTAAATCTTCCATGCTTTTGAAGCCAAAGGTCACATTGAGGATATCATATAGATACATATATAAAACACATTTTCATAAAATCCTTATAAAATATAAATATAACAACAACAGTAATAATAATAGAGTATAATTTTTATATGACAGGTCTTCCAGTGAGAAGAATGACATTCTTTTTTGGGGGCAGAACATAATACCTAACTTACTTGGGATTCAAAGTTCATGTTCCCTATCATCAAACTGATTGCCATTATTTATCTATAGAAACTATTCTTAGTTTGTGGACAACACAGAAACAGGTGGTGGGGTGAATTTCACCCATGGGTCATTATTTACCAACCTCTGGTCAGTAAATAAAATAAAAGTGCTGGGAGATGAACAAAGGATGACCCAAGAGCATTTTCTCTGTGACATGAGGTTCTGAGAGGTATCCTTCGTTCAGATGTTAAACCTTTACTTTTCTGTGCAGCTGACTGTATTAGTTCTAACAGAAAAGAGATTACTCAGGCATACAAAACTGTAGGCACATTGGAATTAAGTGGCTGCCTCAGCGACACGGTTGAAGAAACCACTCCTCTAGCTAACGGCCACCGGACAGATCCCACTCTTTCTCCTTGCCTGCACAGATCTGCTGCCAGCCTGGATCCCCCAACCCCCTCTCCCACCCATGCCGACCCTCAGCACTGGGCCACAGCCAACCCCTGAATACCAGGGGAGGGAAGGAAGAAGCAGCCAGAAGGGAAGCACCTTGCCAAGGGCCCCTTTCCCCTCCTCCTTGCCAAGGTCCTTCTTTTCTACCTGCTGACTCGGAAAGGGAAGGGAAAGGAAGGTCACTGAAGGACTCTTGCCACCATCACTCCCCACGTCCTGCCGGCTGCTTCGTCACAGCAGCAGAAGGAACTGCAGGGAGATCCTGCACTGTGGTACTCATCACGCCACTGTCCCTTCTTCATCTCCGTGCCCCTTGTTGCCGTCTGCCTGTACACCCCCAGGTTACCTCGGGAGAGCCTGTGGACTTCAGGAAGACTCTGCACCCGATGGCCAGCTGCAGGGAGGGGAGTCCTTGCTCCTGTGATGTCACTGGGGGGAGTGGGACCTGGTGGCATTTTTCTTAGACGTCTCATCTTCTGGGTCGCTGTGGTGTTCTAGACCACACTCCACGCTGGGGTCATAGACTGCCAGCATCCTGGCTACTCTCTTCCTGTCTTGATTTTTTTTTTTAATCATCTTAACTTCTGGTGTCTTTAGATCCTTAGTCCAACAATTTCCCCTCCTTGCCTTATCTTGAACCTGTCCTTTCTGCTTGCTCCTTTTCCTCAGTCTGCAAATGTGCCCACCATTCTCTCTAACCCAAAAAAGTCTCCACCCTCTCTCCCCTTGATTTTCCACCTCTTTCCTCTCCTTACCTTACCTCCCAGACTTCTCCCTTCAGTGCCGCTTGCCCCCGTACCATTTACTTTCAACCTAATCGAATTAGGCATCTCCCTCTGCAACTCTCCTGAAGCTGCCAGATTTGCCAGAACTCAGTGGGTGTACACCTGGCATCCAGACAGTTTGCTCCCTGCCCACTTCTCCAGCCAGACTCTTCCAGATAAGCCTCCTTCAGAATTAAACTGGAGTGAGTCTCTTCCTTCACCCCTCAGACAGAGTCCACCCCTCTCTTTCCACGCCTTGCCTATCATGGGCTTCCCTCCTGGTGTGCCCTTTCCCTCCCGGTGAGCTTGTTCTTCTTCCTTCAAGTCACATCTCCACCATGCTCTCACTGAGCACCGGAGTTTGCTGATTACTTCCTCTCGAAACATCTCTGGTGGTCCATGTTTCTGTCATTCCTTTGACACTTATGATCTTCGTTATTCTGTCACAGGTATTTTGTATCCATGTCCTGTCTTCCCAGTTAGGGTGTTTGCTTCTTAAGAGCAGGCCCTGTGTCTCATGCCCCAGACTATCCTTCAGGCCCAGTACACCATAGTTTTAATAGTTCAGGAACAGTTGCTCAGTCCCTGAGGAGGGCAAAATTGATAATATCCAACTGGAAGCTTCATCCCCATGTGGACTCATGACCAGGTTTAATTTGCTATTAATACTTCTGCTTCTCCACTCTGATACGACTGACCTGCCTCTCCCTCTCCTTTGGAAACCTTTCCTGAGCCAAAATAGGATGTCTTCCATCTGGAAATATAGCTCTGTAAAGTGAGTCATGTGAAGTCCCCCACACAAAACTTAACTCTTTTTATATTACACTAATCCAGACTGTAACTTGCTCAAGCTTCACTTAGAAACAAGAGCTGTGAGCCACTCTTAGGCTTGGGCCAGTCATCCATGCTCAAAACACAGTTCAGGTAACAGGTGAAGGTACCCACTCCTTGCCTAGAATTCTCTTCTAGAAAAGCTTTAAAACTGACTTCATTTTCCCCTGAATGAATTTGCCCTAAGGCTACACATCCATTAGCTATCTCAGGTATTGCTTGTGATGTATTTTAAGGAAATAGACAGAAAAAAAAAAGGTGGTTGCAATCAGTGAGCATTTAGTAAATTCTAAATAAGTTAAGCAATGTGTGATATTTGTTACAGAGAACCAGGAATCCAACCCAAGTAAAAGAAGTAATCAGCCCAGTTGGGTCATTCTAGAATGATCTGGCCAAAACAGCTGAGGATTCCCTGCCAGAGAAGTGTCTTGGCCCAGAACTTTCCTTTTGGGGGGGAGGTTCTAGAAGAATCTTACTTTGTTCTCCTTCACTGCCCATAGTTCCTTTCTGCCCTCAGCTGCTTGAAGTAACTTGATTATGTTGCACAGTCCAAGCTCTGATCTCTTGGGTACCTGGTTACTGAGTGTCCTTCTAGATTTGGATATTCATTTTAGCAACTTTCATCTTCAAAAATTCTGTTCGTTTTATAAAAGGGATGTTATCTTTAAAGAAATTCGAAGATAAAGAGGGTTTTCACAATTTGTTATTATCGTACTCACTTTTCTATGAGGCAAAGGCTTTTTGAATTAAAGGGCTCATCTCACTGGCCAAAGTGGCTCTTGGAGGCTTCCTTGAAGGAGACAGTCTATTGGAATCCGGTCAACCAGTAAGCAAACCAACAGCTAGGTGTCCCTGGCTGTTGTACAGGAACTGGACCGCTGCTTACAAATGCAGAAGTGTATCTGGTCACTGTCGGCAGAACTAATGATACAAACAGAAAACAGTATGCACGTGGTTGGACTCACATGCTCTAGCAAGAGAAAAACTGTGTATGTGTGAAGCTGAGTAATCGGAAGGCCATACACCATTTTCTGAGCTACCTTTTCTCCTCAGCCACTGCCTGACTTTTTTTGCCTTTGTTGTTCTTGGAAGCAGAGGGATTTTGCTCATCTCACTTCAGAGTCTTTCCAGTAAAGTATCACCTCCTTCTCCTCACATTGTAACTCAAACTCACCTTGGAAGAAGGAGGCTCTACCCCTCAGGGACACACACATGACAGTCAGAAGAAAGTCCAGGGTATTCAGCCATTGGCTTCAGTCTTTGTGAATAAATTTCTATTCAAAGTGCCTACAGACTGCATTTTTGCTAGAAAAATCAAAGCCTCAGCTTCCTTTATTGGTTCCTCTCTGACCACTTCCACAGCCTGAATTCTATCATCTGAAGGGAGTGGGCCTAAAATAGCCCTGGTGCATTGCCTGGTGCTGGGGGCGGCCTGCAATACCAGTTACTGGTCAAATACTTACCTTCCAGTCAGTTAACCAAAGTGGTTTTCCTAGGGGAAGTTACTATCAGTTTCCGAGAAATACTGTCTATTAACTTGTCAGTAGAATATAACATGGCATTTCTGTGGTTCTAAAATTAGGTGTTTCTTCCTGAGCATGCATAGGATTACTTTCCTTTTTTAACAGATTTTCTCTAATTTTTTTTTCTTTCTTGCCTTTTAGTCTTTAAAGAAGCTCAACCATGCCAACGTAGTCAAATTAAAAGAAGTTATCAGGGAAAATGATCATCTTTATTTTATCTTCGAGTACATGAAGGAAAATCTTTACCAGCTCATTAAAGAAAGGTACAGTTTGGTCATCACGACTCTAGAAATAAATCTTGCAAAGTGGATGTGTTTTCTTTCTGCTTTTGTTTATTGCAGTCTCTTCATTCTTCCTCCACTATTTAACAGTCACACTACTGGGCTTTAGTGTAGAAACCTGCCAGTTAGATGAGGGGCCCTGCCCACATTCCTATGGAGGCTCTGTGATAGCTTCAGGGAAGCTATTCTCGGTGCAGCTGTTTTCATGTTTTAAAGGGTCATTCATCCAAAGAGGCTCAAGGATTCAACAGACGCTGCAGTTTTCCATTCCCACGAGGACATTTGAGCAGAACAACTACAAGTCAGGGGTGTACACAGCTTCATTTATTTTGAGACCTCCAATGAAAAGTCTAGGTTTATTTCAATTCCTCTCTTGCTATAGTGCTCAGGTGCTTGCATGCTAGGAATAGGAGACTAATAGGAAACTTACCTGCTATGGGAGTTTTGGATTTTAAAATGAACCAACCATGCACAGCCTCTTGGGCACATTTTCTTGGTCACAAAATGAATGCCATTCACAGCATCCCTCTGAGTGATTTGTGCAAACAAATATAATCTTTATTGTCAATAACCTCGGTGTTGCTGCGTGGCGTGCCCAACCAGAGGGAAAATGTTAGCTATTGCATCACATAAGGCTTTCATCTAGGAGGCCTCAGATTTTCCCCACTAAAATTGTAAAAAGTTTTACTTTATATCAGAGAGAGAGTAGATTTTTAGATTTCTATATGCTATTAATATGTTGGAAGAAATTTTTTTTTATTTGCTATAAAATGTTTAATCTTTTCTTCTTCATAACATAACTGAATATATTTGTTGTTTATAAGGTAGCTCCCCTTTATGGACAAATGATTATTTTTCTTTGGTATTTATTATCAAAACATCTGGCCAAAAATTAGCATATGAGTGAATGTTTTCTTAATTTTTTACTGTATGACTATATAACCAAAAGAACACGAAAACACAGGATTCATTTTCATACACAAATTTTGTTTTCCTTTGCCCCTTACAGAAATAAGTTGTTTCCTGAGTCTGCTGTAAGGAATATCATGTATCAGATATTGCAAGGACTTGCATTTATCCACAAACACGGTAGGCGATTGGAGTACTGTGCTTTTTAATAACAGTAAAATGTTTTCATCCAGTAGAAGACGTAGGATGCATTAATGCCTGTTGTGACGGATTCCCAGAAAAGGTTGAAGAGCTGAGAGGCTGATAATGGATTTTGGAATATGTTGTCTTTTGTAACTTGATTTCTGAATTTCCCTCGTTATTTATCATGTCTGTGTGTTTTTATTCTTTAGGCTTTAACATTAAGCTTGTTGGTTATAGATTGAGCTTTGTAGTTATTGTTAATTATTCCTGTTAACTGGTATATTAATGAAAAAGCTAAGATTAGAATTCTGAGAAGTTTTGTGTATTATGTTTGAGCCACTAACTGTACTGCTTTACTATAGCTTCTCATTTTTCTAATGTATTTATATTTCAACTTGTTGCAAAAAGGTTTAAATGTGGTCTAACAAGACTTATGCAACACAGAACAATAGAATAAAAATCAGCAAACTAAAAAAAAGAGGCAAAGGCAAAATATAGGGTATGGATGTAGCCAGCAATGAGATTAATTCCCAAAATGCAAGCCAGCAAATTTTATTTCAGTAGAAGCAGCAGACCACAGATTTGATTGTGAGCTTGTTGTCAGATCATACAAAATGTGAAACATGTCCAATTACTACATACATAGTTTCCCCGAAGTAAAAACAGACCAGTTGCCCAAGAAAAGCAGAGCTATTCTTGACACCAAGAATAGAGAGCAGCTTTTGTCACAGACTCTTTAGAGAAGACAGTATGTCACATAATTTCATTGGAAACACAGTGACAGGTTACATAGGGCAGATTCATGTCATATCCCTCAGTGGAGGCCAATTATATCACCTGATCAAAGAAAACAATTTAATGGGGCCCAGTATGATTCGCTCTGTGAATGGTCTGGTTAGTCCAGGGAGAGATTTAGAGATTTAGAGTATCCAGAGGAACGACGGCTGCATACCATTCAGGAAATCCTCCATCACTATTGTTCTTCTTAACTGAGCTTTTGAAAGGTATTAAGCAGCAGTGAGTTTGAGGTTGTACTCTCCAGCAACTACCCAGAGCATTGCTGGTCTTTGTTACTAATTGGAGGAAGACCCAGCTGGAGTTCGATGGATACATTCTTGTGAGCACAGAGCCACCGGATGGATGTATGCATGGATGAAGCCAGAAGTCCCCTCAGGAGGTTATTTTGAGGTCATTTTAGTATACAGACTGCTGGGTAAAGTGGCTGGTTGTGCACAGGCAGAAATCCATTCACTCTCAATCTAAGGATGTTGTTGCCATTGAAAATACTGCACCAACAAATGAATCTTATTACTCAACAAGGAGACTGGGTTGAAGCCCTTTGACAATACAGTCTATTATTGGCAGTGAATAGAAAAGACCCCGTGCTGCAGAAGGTGCCATAGTACATCTGGGATGGTTACCAGCCTGTCCTAAGTAGCGCTTAGACAGATGGAGACTAAATGAAACACAGACAAGCAAACATAGGCTATCCACGCAGATCCTTGTCAGCCTTAGGCACATGCTGAGTAATAAGGAAGTAATATGCAAGAGTGAGTCAAATTGTGAGCCAATTGTAGTAAAAAGTTTTTAGAACAAGTTATCTCTGACTCCACTGGCATTTATAGAAATAGCACTTTAGCCTTCATTCATAAGAATTCACAGGCGAGAGTGTGAATTTGCAAAACACTAAAAACTTCTGGTAGAGTGTTTTAGGGACAAATGGGAGAAAGGTCTGCTTACTAGATTAAGAGCTCAAGGAAAAGAAATAATGAGAAGTCAAAGGGATTCTCAAAAGAGATAGATCAACCAGCATGTTTCTAGATAGAGATAGTGTCTCAGTTATTCAGGCTATTTGCTTGGTACTATAATAGAAACTGAGCAGTAGACTTAAAAGAAAGTTAGTATTCTTTGTCTTTCTCTTCTTTTCCTTTTTGTTGCTTTTCATGAGACTCAGATATTTGTTGCCAGAAAGAAATTGTAGCCTTTTGTCCAGGTCTCTACTGAATCAAATATGTGTGCATGTGTGTATATGTACACAAATACTACATACATGCATACACAGACCACACATACATCCCATACGTGTGCACACACATACACATTTGTAGCCGGTAATTTAGCATACATATACTACTGTGTCGAAACAGCTCTTTGCAGATCTGCACTGTCAGTTTCCTTCACATGCCTTAGACACTCAGACTGTGCAGGGAAATAGTGCAGGGGAAGGTTTGGTTTCTAGAGAAGGTCAGGCTTCTGCTTTTATAACCCCGGTCCCACTGCCATTACCAGAGATTCTGAGCAGTTAAGGGCCCAGTCCTAGTTTGAGTTTAACAACAGTCTATCTGTTACTTTATTCATTTCTCTGCCAACTTCTCAGGTAGAAAGAATAGATGGTACCTGTTCCTTTCAAAAAAAAAAAAAAAGAGAGTTGAGCCAGGCACCATAGCTCACACCTGTATTCCCAGCTACTCTGGAAGCTGAAGCAGAAGGATTGCATAAGGCTAGGAGTTCGAGGCTGCAGCATTCTATGATCGTGCCACTGCACTCCAGCCTGGGAGACAGAGTGAGACTCTGTCTCGAAAAAATAAAGAGAAATTGAGGTTCAGAGAGGTTTAAAAACCTGCCAAAGTTCCCATTGCAATAAAGTGGTAGAGTGGAGATTAGTTCAAATAGTCTGTGCCCATTTACCATGGTTTACTAGAAAAACCTGTTTGTTCTCAAAGAGAACAAGAAGAATAAGACATGGAGAAAATAATAATGTTAAGTGAGATGAGTATTAATTTTATAGGTCCTATCCCATTTTCATTGATAAATGATATTTAGAAACTTTTATGGTTTTTGTGTGGTATTGACTTTGGTTAAGTGCATATGTACCTCCATATTATTCTTTGCTCTGCTAATGGAAAAAAAGATTTGTGAGTTTAAGGTTCTTCCCAGGTAGCTTGTGCTCACTATGAGAAGGTGCCCCAGGGGAGTAGACTCCTTTGAGAGGTGAGAACAGTGCTGCAGGTAGTTGCTATGGCCATATTTCATGTCACTGAGTGTTTTCCTCCCACAGGGAATGAAAATCTGGCTCTATTTGGTGCTGACTGAACAATGCCAAAAACATATGTACTTCTCAGGAATTAAATAATTAATGCAAATGGTCTGTTTCATCCTTGACCTGCCCTTACAAAAAATATCTAGGTCACACTTATCCCTGCTCATAATAGAAAAGCATTAGGTGGCTTGAAGGACAATGTTTTGCCCCAAGAAGTGGTTCTGTGCTTCTGTGTTTCACCACTGTCTTGCTGTGCATAACCTTGAGGGAGTCCTTTATGTGTTGCTATCCTTGTGGCCTTCTTGATAAAAATATTGTAGGTTTAAATTTAGTAATATCTATGAAATTATAATTTTCACAGCAGGAAGGTATGCTAGATAAATTCATAGTGTTTAAATATTCACTATGTGTTCATATCAGATTCATCAATAACAGAATGTGGCGAAGGTTAGAAAGACTTCTTTGTGGCTCGATGTTTTCCTTGCCTAGGGGTTATTAATAAAAAAGCACAAAAGTTTTCTGCCAGGATAAAAGAGAAAATCCCTCTGTTATTCAGCTGGCATGCAGTACCCTGAAATTAAATCAAGGGTCTGTTCCTGTCTTCTGGAAGGTAAACGGTTTTGAACAGGAAGGTTCTAATCATAATAGCACTTTGCTGTTGCATGATCTCTGAATGACCCAGTTATAAGGGTTTCCATTATGGGCCAGGCGTGGTGGCTCACACCTGTAATCCTAGCATTCTGGGAGGCCAAAGTGGGAGGATAGCTCGAGGTCTGGAGTTCGAGACCAGCCTCAGCAAGAGTGAGACCCTGTCTTTACTAAAAACAGAAAGAAATTAGCTGGACAACTAAAAATATATAGAAAAAATTAGCCGGGCATGGTGGCACATGCGTGTAGTCCCAGCTACTTGGGAGGCTGAGGCAGAAGGATCGCTTGAGCCTAGGAGTTTGAGGTTGCTGTGAGCTAGGCTGATGCCATGGCACTCTAGCCCGGGAAACAGAGCGAGACTCTGTCTCAAAAAAAAAAAGAGGGTTTCCATTATGAATCAGAAGCCCGGAGGAAGCAGTGGGCTCATTGTTGTAGGTCAGTTGTACTCAACAGCAGAACATGTACCCAGGTAGGATTCAGATCAGAGTTTTAGTGCCACCTCCTCACAGGTGGGGCACATCACTAGCCTCATGAGCCTTAATTCTCATCAGTAAAAAATACAGCCACATCTGCCTGCCTACTTTAACAGGTTGCTGGGAGGGTAAAATGAGAGAATTTTCTAAGTAATAGTATTAATAATGACTAACTCATGCAAGGTGCCCAAGTGCCAAGCACTGCTCAAAAACTTTAAAAATATAACAATAGTCCTGCAAAACAACCCCACGATGTAGACGCTATTACGTCCCTCATTCCACAGATGAGGAAGCTGAGACACAGAAAAGTTAAGTGACTTTCCAGCCAGTGAATGACAGAATTGGGATTTGAAATCAGTCAACTTGGCTGGTCTGCACACTTAGCCACTTTGCTACGTTGCTTCTGACATGGAAATAGTAATGTTCTGTTAAAATAGAGATGAAAAGTAGCCATACATGACATAAGGGTCTTATACTTTTAATTACCAAGGACTAGAACTCCTGGGTGTAAGGCTAATAGCCAATGCTATATTACTTGGTAATTAACAGAGGGCTAGATCGTCTACAGACATGTTCACATAGTTACAAAGGTTTCTACTTGAAGACAGTATAATAGATGTAGCATATATCAGTGGACAGATATAGTTTTCATCAGTCATTGTAAGAGTCTGCAATTAATTTTTTTTCCTAACCATTTTCTCTCTGGTTGTTTTGAGCCTAAAGTATCATCTATAGAAAGGAAAGCTGCCCAGAGGCATTCTCGGGGAATCAGAATCTTTATTCTCCTCCTTTTCACTAGTGCGCATGTTCTCTGTGAAAGTAGGATTAAAGAAGAGTTAGCAGTGAGGGAGGAGATAAAGCTTGGCTGACGGGAGGGCTGGTTCGTTTACAGGAGCACAACTGGGGCGGAAGCACAGTACACGGACCGGAGTGCAAGAACGATACTTGGATCTGAGCATGAGTTGATGCGGTGGGATCAACGGAGCAAGGAGACAACTCGAGTTTGTGGGGGTGGGTGGTATACATGGTGGCAGAGGGAGCTGCAGTGGGGGTGGGGCTGGAGGACGGATGACTCAGTATCTGGAAAATGCCACTTAAGTTCAGGAGTAATTATTACTCCAGCTAAAGGGGAAAAGGGGAGTCTACGGTGAGAAACAGCATTAATATGGACTTGAGAGGAGCAAAACCACAACTCAAGACTTAGTTATATGGATTGAGAGGGAAGGAGTAGCACTGGACACTGTAACAGCTATGACACGTTTCTTTGGGGGATTGGGAATAATCTGTCTACTACCTCCCCCACCGCCCCCAGCACAACTCAGCTTTCCCATCTGTTCAGCAAGGAAACAATGACTGCCATTTTTCTTTTTTTTTTTTCTTTTTTTTTTTTTTTTTGAGACATAGTCTAACTCTTTTGCCCGGGCTAGAGTGAGTGCCGTGGCGTCAGCCTAGCTCACAGCAACCGCACACTCCTGGGCTCAAGTGATCCTTCTGTCTCAGCCTCCTGAGTAGCTGGGATTACAGGCATGCACCACCATGCCCGGCTAATTTTTTCTATATATATTTTTTAGTTGTCTGATTAATTTCTTTCTGTTTTTAGTAGAGACGGGGTCTCGCTCTTGCTCAGGCTGGTTTCGAACTCCTGAGCTCAAACAATC
>CAUYSK010008815.1:0-23727 GCA_963575035.1 Avahi laniger
CCCAGCTACTTGGGAGGCTGAGACAGTAGGATTGCTTTGAGTCCAGGAGTTTGAGGTTGCTGTGAGCTAGGCTGACGCCACGGCACTCGCTCCAGGCAAGAGAGTGAGACTCTGTCTCAAAAAAAAAAAAAAAAAAAAAAAGAAGTGCAAGAATGGGCATCCTTGCCTTGTATCAGATAGTAGAGGAAAAGCTTTCAGTTTTTCCCCATTGATTATGATGTTGGCTGTGGGCTTTTTATACATGACCCTTAATGAGTTGAGCTAATATCCTTTTATGCCTATTTTATTGAGTGTTTTAGTTATGAATTGATGTTATACCTTGGTCAAATGCTTTTTCTGCATTTATTGAGATAATCATGTGAGGTTTTTTCTTTTATGCAGTTAATGTATTGTATCACATTGATTGATTTGTGTCTGTTGAACCATCCTTGCATCCTGAGATAAATCCCTCTTGATCATAGTGGATGATCCTTTTAATGTGCTGTTGAATTTAGTTTGTTAGTATTTTATTACGGATTTTTGCATCCATGTTCATCAAGGAAATTGACCTTTAGTTTTCTTTTCTTGTAGCCTCTTTGCTTGGTTTTGATATTGGTGTCATACTGACTTTATAAAATGAGTTTGAAAGTGTTCTATCTCCTATTTCTTTAAAATATCCAGACTCATTTGAATCATTGTTCTCTTGAAAGTAATATTTTGTTTCTTTTGGGTTGCTTTCAAAAATTTTTCTTTGTTTTATGTTTTTGAAAATTTATTATAATGTATCTGGCTGTGGATTTCTTTGGATTTATTCTAATTGGAATTCTCTAAAGTTTTAAAATTTGTAGGTTAAGCATTTCACCAAGTTTTGGAAGTTTTCAGGCATTTATTTTTCAAATATATTTTCACTCTCACACTTTCTCCTCTTCTTCTGAAACTCCTGTAACGTGAATATTAGATATTTTGTTATTGTCACACAACTCTCTGAGGCTCAGTTCAATTTTTCAATCTATTTGCTCTCTGTTGTTCAGGTTAGGTCATTTCTATAGATACATTTTCTACTTTACTGATTCTTCCCTTTGTCATCTGTATTCTGCTAATGAGCCCATCCAGTGAGTTTGAAAATTTTGGTTATTGTATTTTCAGTTTTAAAATTTCCATTTGGTTTTTTCTTTATATCTTGTATTTACTGAGATTTTTTATTTTTCCATTTTTTTTGAAAAGTGTACTTACTGGTTGGAGCATTTTTATAATCATTGCTTTAAAATACTTGCTGGATAATTTCAACATCTGTGTTATCTTTCTATTTGTGTCTGCTATCTTTGCTTATGTAAGTTGAGGTTTTGGTATGAGAGGTAAATCTGGATTGTATCCTGGACATTTTGAATATTATGCTATGCAGATTTGGTTCCTATTTTGATTTTCTATTTTATTAGGCAGTCAGCTCATTTAGAATTAGAATACACATTGTGGTTCAATTCTTTGAGCTGTGGTTCAAATGTCAATAAAGTTTCATGCACTCGCAGCAGTAATCTGGATGACCTCAATTATGTGCTACCCAGAGTTAATCTGGAACCTAGGCAGCATTTCACACCACACTTCGATTCATTTCATATGTGAACTACTTGGAAGTATGCACAGAACTTTATTCCCAGATTAAAAGACACCTTTCTCTAGGCTCCTCTTCTCTGTTACTTCCCCCTCCCACTGTCTCACACCCTTGTTATTGTTCACCTAGTATAGAACAGGTATTGGACAGTGTTCCACCTGACAGTCTGTGTCTGCTGGGAGAAGCTGAGAGGTATCGCCTCTGGTATTAAGGGACTTGTGGGCACGTCTCCTCTCCATTGTCCCTGGCACTGATGTGTCAGATGTGTATGTGTGTGGCATATACTGTGTCTTTGCTGATGTTCATTAGTGTTGGTGGGAATGGTCAACAGAACTCTGTTCCACCATCTCTGCCATCCCTAGTGGTGAAGAGGAGGGATGCTACCCTTGTGTTTGTGTGAGGGGTGGAGTGGGGATGCTTAATAACCCACAGAGTCTCCATAGGCCCCGTGTGGGTGGGAAAGGGTGCAATTTCTTTCATGGTGTTTGCCTTGAGTTGGGCAGATATAGTTTATGTGGTTCCATCCTGTGAGGCTATCTTCTTTCCAGCCTTTGGCTAGACATAGTAGGATTTCTTGGTGTTTTTTTTTCCTTTTTTTCTTGTCTGTGTCTATTGGTGATTCTGGGTTGTAGGTTAGTGCAGGACAGGTCAAGATATATAGGAACTCACCATTAGGTTCTACTTGGAGTCTTCAGATGCCTTGTCAGTCTCTTTTCTCACCTTTCAGAGTCTTCTAATAACTGCTCCATGTATTTCATCTAGGGTTTTCAGTTATAATTAGCAGGAAGAATAGGGTGGAATGTATTTATTCCATCTTGCCTAGAACCAGAAACTCCCTCTTTTACTTTTGTTGATAAAATCTTAACTCACTTTTGATTGCCACCTTGAGACCAAGGATATACCAGTTTTCATTGATGTTCCTCTCTCTTTAACTCTTAAAGTCCTTTGTGTGTGTCATGTAATTCAGCGCATAGTTATATATCAACTCATAATTTTTGCTGATTCATTCATGTTTATTTGTCTAATCTCCTCAACTAAATCAGAAGCCTCATGTGGGAATACATGAGATGTCTTCTCTAGCCCTATGGTACTTGTCACAGTTCAGGGCTCAAGGCTGGGACTTGCTAGTCCTTGGCTGAATTAATTAGAACTCTGGAACCAATGTGTTTCTGAAGCCAGACTGCCCTGCATCCAAGCCCTGTCTCTGCGTAGTACTAGTTGTAGCATCTTAAGTAAGTTGGTTAATCTCTTTGAATTCTGCTTTCCTCATTTGCAAAATAGTTTTAGTAATACCTTTATCATAGAAGGTAATGTGAGAATCATAAGTCAAAATATGCATTAAGTAAGTACAACAATAAAACAGATGCCCACAATTTTTTCCTTTTTCTTCTTTCCTTTGTTTTGTGATAACCCATCCCTTGCTTCACAAAAAGAAAACAGTAGGAGTTGAAAGACAGAAAGGGAAGTTGGGGGAGCTTCAGAGATACTTTTTTCTGCTTATTTTGGGCTGGCTTGGGTCAGAAAAATTGCACTTTGCATAGCTTATGCTGCAGAAGACCTCTTTTTCCTTTGCTCCTCCTGGGGCCTCTCTCAGTCCTGAAGGGCCAACACTGGAGCCCTCAGAAGATTGTTCCCCGCAGCAGCCGCTCACACAGACCAGTGCAGTGCATGTGTCCTCCTCTGTAGGAACATTCTGGCCACTTTCCCACAAAGACGCTGCAGCAGTTAGCCCAGCTGATTTTGTAAGCTCAAGAAGCTCTAAAAAATGTGGCTGTACTCTGAAGATGAGGCAGAGAGTGAAAAAAAGGATAGACTATGTGTGAGCTGCTGACATTTGCTGCCTGGGCAGCTAGAGAGGCCCTGTGTACTTCTCTTGGGAACTGGCATTGGGCAAACATGGCTCCATTGCAATCCAAGAAGCCCTGTGCCCGAGGTCATGGTGTTTCTAGACCGGATGAAAGTGTGTGGGGAAAAGGAAGGGAGTGGCAGGGTCTAAGTGGAACATTGTGACTTCAGGTCACCAGTGAAATGTTTGAGGCAGAAGGACATGATTCAGGAAAAGAAAACTTGCCCCCCCAAGGGAGGAAAATTAATACAACCAGTTGATGAATTTTGATGAGAATACCCAGAGAGGGGTCCTTGGGAGGTGACACCACTATGTGGAAAAATTTTGAGAGACTGTGAGAATTTGGGGGTTGGTAGGATGAGGACTCTCTTTAAGGAGGAGAGCTTCAAATTGTTAAAGAGAAAATCAAAGGGGTATCTTTGTGGATGGCGAGAGACACAATGAGGGTGCAGCTAATCATTGGTTCAACCTGCAGGCATAAAATGGTCAACGAGTCTGGCTTGGCACAGCCAAGACTCTTGGGTGCTGCCTCTTGA
The DNA here is from genome assembly GCA_963575035.1 of Avahi laniger. Taxonomy (NCBI): domain Eukaryota; kingdom Metazoa; phylum Chordata; class Mammalia; order Primates; family Indriidae; genus Avahi; species Avahi laniger. The sequence continues at coordinate 3,971 of CAUYSK010008815.1, forward strand.
AGGTGAGCCAGTGCCCTCTGTTGATGCAGACAAGGCTGGCAGGTGTGCCACCTTCCTCCTGCAGAAAGGAAATTGCACGTTTTCATTTAGCAACAGCTTGAAACTTGAAGAAGATGAGGCAAGAACGCACACGGTACTCCTCTGCTGTAGTCTGGATGTTTGTCCCTCCAAATCTTGTGCTGAAATTTGGTCCCAGTGTTGCAGGTGGGGCCTGGTGGGAGGTGTTCAGCTTGTCAGGGCACGTCCCTTGTGAATGGCTGGTGTGATGCCTTTCTCCCAGGAGCCTGCTCTTGCTCAGTTCCTGCGTGAGCTGGTTGTTGAAAAGAGCCTGGCACCTCCTCCCCTCCCTTTCACTTCCTCTCTCACCGTGTGATCTCTGCACATGCCAGCTCCTCCTTCACCTTCTGCCATGCGTGAAAGCAGCCTGAAGCCCTCCCAGAAGCAGGTGCTGGTGTGATGCTTCCTGTGCAACCTGCAGAATCGTGAGCCAAATAAACTTTTTTTCTTCATAAACTACCCAGCCTCAGGTATTCCTTCATAGCAACACTAAACAGACTGAGACACCTTCCAACTGCAAGTCTTCAAATAGCTGTTCCACGTAGATGCAGAGAGGCAGAGCGCACCTAGGGCAGGAGAGAAGCGGTCTCAGGTGGTACCTCTGCCTCATGCATCTCTATTCACTTGAGAAGCTCAGTTATGGCCCCAAATTTGCATAAGCTCAGAAAAATAAATGTCTTTCAAAGGCATTCGTTGATCATTGTTCCTCCAGCTCTATTCTTTGGGGTCTCCTTCGCTGCCCTACGTGGCTTCCCCATGTTTTCCTCTCAGCCACATCTCTAAGGAAAGTCCTGGGCAATGCTGCTTTCTTCTCATGACTCTTCCAGAGCTGCCTCGGCCCCCAGCACTGTGTCTGTGTTTCGTTTAGAAGAGAGTCCTGTCCCCTGCCTGTCCGGCCCATCCCTTGATCTGGCTCTGCCGGCGGGCCGTGTGAAGCACATCAGACAGCAGGTGAAGAGCGGAGAAAGCACCAGACAGGTCAAGTCCCTAGGAACACGTCTCTGAGCCGACCGCGGCCGATGCCCACCTCTCCTCCCCGGGCCCTTGGTCCTCTGCATCCCTCCACTGTGGGACGCGCCATGGATGTAAGTCCCACTCTCAGAACCCAGTGTGCTGCACACGGTTGACACACATGTGCACACACGCTTTAGAGGCTTGTGGAGATGTGGCTGGAGAGACGCTCAGCAAACCTTCACGCCATCAGTGGTCGCCCTAAAGAAGCACGGGAGAGGCCCGGCGCGTGGCCGCGGAGGAAGCAGACGGGTCTGCCCCGAGTGGGCTGCGCAGCGGGAAGACCAGCGCACGTCCGGTGTCGCCTCACCCCCCACGGCAACTTGTGGGCAACACTGAGCTCTCCATGTTTGCCTCTTTTCTTTTTTATAAAATTAAGATATTAACATTAAAATTAGAAATAACATTAAGATGCAGGTGGTTTAAAAATATACAAATTATGGAGGCTTTTTCCAGGTACGTGAAATGTCCCTAAAATGAAAGAGACCCCACACAAATTTATTGCTGGGGCTCAAGGTTGACAGCTAGAGTTTGTGCCACGGAGGAGTGACGAAGGACCAGAGTGACCGTGAGGGAAGGAAGAGGACACGCACAGATGCCACCGAAGGAGCGTCGCGCCTCTAAGGCCCGCTCTTCGCTCCGGCACCGCCCGAGGGGCAGCCGCGTCTGTTGGCCTCACGGGCCGGGTTCGCGGACGCAGCGCACGATCTGTCTGTGCATCCCCAGCAGCGGCTTAATTAATCTCCGACTGCCACTCGAAGCTGCACCCCAATGTTTCCATGAGCCGGTGTGACCCCCGGGCACGAGGCGGCCCCAGTCCCGCCGCTTCGCGTCGAAGGGAACTTTCCGGCGGGCGAATCCGGGCGAGCTCGGAGCCAGGAGCCCCGCGTCCGCGCCTGCGGGTCGGAGGGCGGCTGGGCTTCTCTGCGCCTCTGTGCCCCGGGCAGGGATCCCACGCCTCCGCTCGAGTCTGGGAAGGGCTGGCCTTAGGAACACCTTCCCTGGCTGGTGTCGCCTCTGCCCCGGCTGCCATGCGCGCCTCGGGCCTCCAAGCGCTCGCCCGTGGCCACGCGGGGACCCCGAGGCCTGTCCGCGCCGCTGCCCTGGAGACCGCGGCCGGTCCCGTGACGCTGCACCCACTCGGCCTCGGCCCGGTGTGGCGTCGGACCCTCTGCCCCAGCTGCCCGCGAGGAGCGTCCCCTGCGCACACAGCCCTTCCCAAAGCTGACAGGAGCCTGTCGGCTGACTGTGCACCCCCAGGCCTGGCAGGTACTTAAAGTGCTGCCACCAACTCCTTGTGACCTGGGGTGAGTCATGCACTCTGGGTCCTTTCTCCTGCGGAGACCTCAGGCCCTCAGCGCTGCTGCCTGGCCACTCCGCCTCTCTCTCCTCGCGGCAAGCAGTCCCTGGGGGCGGGGGCACCCCCACCGGCCCTGGTTCTCCAGCCATTCGCCTCTCGTGGCCTTGGACTTCGGGGCCCGTGGTCCTGCCAGCAGGGTCTTCTAGGCAGGACTCATGATGGGCCCAGCCAAAACTCCAACTCTGGATCCCCCCCGGCAGCATGGATCCTGCCCCAGGATGCCCCGCCCCCTCCCTGGTCCACGGTGGGTCATTTCTTCCCAAGCACGATGGGGACTTGCCTTCCTCCAGCCCCACAGCCCCGCCACTGCCCCGCCTCTCGTGCAGACGTCCGGGACCCGGACTGGAAGGAGACCCGCCAGTGCCCTTCTGCGAGGTACCGTGACGCTCCCCACGTGGAGAGCGGGGTCTGTGTTCCCTCCCCCAAGTCCAGACAGGAAAGTGAATCATGTGACATCCGAGGTTAGGTCATGAAAGGTGACTGAGCTTCCACTTGGTTCTCTCGGAGCAGCAAGCTGCCAGGTAAGAAGTCCAAGGCTGCCTCGCTGTGCGGGAGCCCCGGCCGCGTGCAGAAGCCGCGTGTACTGGAAATGTCTGACCTCAGCCATGACGGTCCCCGCCAGCTTTCTGGTCCTCCCAGTTAAAGCCCCAGAAATGGCTGATGAAGCCACCTAACTGTGTCGGTTCTGAAGAGCCTGCACAATAGGTAGGCATAATAAAAATCATTTTCTAGGACACTAAATGTTGGGATAATTTTCTGCACAGCAACAGAGAATTGCTGTATCAATACTCACCACGTGTGTATCAGTTACTGTCCCTCCTGAGCTCAGGTTCCTCAGAGGTCTGGGGCCCTGGCCCATGGGGACTGGCCACAAAGTTTCTAAGTTTTAATAATTTCAGCCTTTTCCTTTTATTTCCTCAACCTTAGAGGTTGTAGCTGTTTCTTGCAATTGCAACATTTGTGGTGCCTCAGAGTTTTTTGTTGGTTTGTTTGTTTGTTTGTTTTGACATTTCAGTTACCTAGCAAATATTTTTTTTTTGCTTATTTACCGGTTCTGTATCTTAAATTCTCTCTGTTTAAATACCTGCTACAGTTTCTGTCTCCTGACTGGACTTTGGCTGATATTAACAATAGGTAGATGCAATTTGTTATACTGGTAAAGAAGACCTGGGTTTTAATTTCATTAGTTTAACAAAACAATCTCAGACATACACAGAAGTTGTAAGCACAATACAAATGAACTATTTTATTTTCCTAAACCATTTGAGAATACGTTGTTGATCTGATGCCCATGACACCTGAATACTTAAGTATATATTTCTTACAGACAAGGATATTCTCCTACATAACCAGAACACAGCCATCAGTCAGGAAATTAACAGTGATACCCTACAAGCTCCCAGTGCGCAAACTCATTGACATTTCACCCATTGTACAAATGGTGTCCCTTACTGCAAAAGGATCCAGTCCAGGACATATGTCACATGACTCTGTAGCCTTGGTTAATCTGGGATAATTCCTCCCTCCTTATCTTTCTTTGATTTTCATGACCTGGACACTTCTGAAGATTACATGTAAGTTACTTTGTGAAATGTCCCTCACTTTGGGTTTGTCTGATTTTTCTTTTAATAATCTGATTCAGGCTCTGCATTTTGGCAAGAATACCGCAGCAGGGGCACTGCGTCCTCACTGTACGCTCAGAGGTGCCCACGATTTGACTTGCCCTTGTAATGTTCACTCAAATCTCTGGGCTCAGCTGCTGCCTGCCAGACTACTTCACCAGGAAGGTACTCTTTTCTCTTTTGTAATTAGTATTTGAGGGGAACCATGGACATATCCTGTTCCTCAATATTCAATGTATTTATGTATTTATTTATTTTTTGAGAGAGGATCTTGCTCTATTGCCCAGCCTAGAGAGCAGTGGTGCCATCATAGCTCGCTGCAACCTCAAATGCCTGGGCTCAAGCAATCCTCCTATCTCAAGCTCTTAAGTAGCTGGAACTACAGGCACATGCCACCATGCTCAGCTATTTTTATTTTTTATAGAGACAGGGTCTCGCTATGTTGCTCAGGCTGGTCTCAAACTCTTGGCCTCAAGTAATTCTCTCACCTGGACCTTCCAAAGTGCCAGGATTACAAGCTTAAACTACCGCACCCAGCCAATTTATTTATTTGTATATTTATTTCTATCACTATGGACTTGGAGTTTCCTCTCTGATTCAATGGATTATAATCTATTTTATCAGTTTCCTCTCTGATTCAATGGATTATAATCTATTTTATCAGTATTTATCAGTATTTTATCAGTATTTTATCAGTATCTAGACTTGGTGAACAGGAGCCCCTTAGAGGATCCAGTCCAGGACGTGTGTCACATGACTCTGTAGTCTCCAAACTGGCTTCTGTGGCCTTTTGTTAGGTTTCATTATCCTCTGATCACTTCATCCTTTCCTGATAGCACAAGATATTTCAGGCTCGTCTTGTTGTTTCCCTGCCTTAGCACTGGAATCAGCTCTCTCTCCAAAGAGCCCAGTGCTCTTTCATTGGAGAGTGGTATTTAGATACCAAGATATGGGTCCCAGAAGTGCTTATTGCTTTTGGGGTGTTGCCTCTTCCAGACTCTTTCGGAGGAGAGAGCTAAGGGGTATATGTGTATATGCATTTAATATTTGTACTTTTCTCTATGTACGTATGTACGTGTGTATCAATCTACCTACCCCTCTATTGAAAAGCACAAATTTGTCCTGATATTTCCATTGCCAATGTGAATCGAGAAGGTTCATTCTAATTTTCTTCCTCTGTATTAGCTCCTTTCTCCTTTCCCTTGGTGGATTTCGTTATCTTTCGTCATCCTGTTTTATCAGTTCCGCTGTATATTGCCAACCTCCCATTGCCAGTTCCACCTCCTGCCCCAGAAGGACACCCTCACCCCACAAAGGTCACCCACAACGTTACTTTGCTAGAGCTGCCATTGCAAAGCGCCACAGACTGGGTGACTAAAACAACAGAAATTTATTTTGTCACAGTTCTAGAAGCCAGAAGGCTGAGATTCAGGTGTCAGCAGGGGTGGGTTTTTCTGGGGCCTTTCTCCTTGGCTTGTAGATGGCTGTCTTCTCCCTGGTTTCTTGTGATGCCATGGCTTGACCGTGTCCCCTCCAGAATTCAAGTGCTGCCAATGTGATAGTGTTGAGAGGTGGTGCCTGTAAAAGGTAATTAGGCCGTGAGGGCTCCCCACTTGTAAATGGGATTAACGCCCTTATAAAGAGGTTTCACGGTGCTCAGCTGGCCCTCTGCCTTCCGCCACGTGAGGACACAGCGTTCCTCCCCTCTGGAGGACACAGTGTTCACGGTGCCATCTTTAGTGTCACCAGACACTGAAACTGCTAGTGCCTTGATCTTGTACTTCCCTGCCTCCAGAACATTGACAAAATTATTAGTAATTTATAAAGATTACCCAGTCTGTGGCATTTTGCTATAGCAACACAAAACAGACTAAGACACGCGGTCTTCCCTCTGTGTATGTCTGTCCTAATTTGCTCTTCTTATAAAGATATTGGATTAGGGCCACGCCATGACATCATTTTGACTTAATTACTTCTTTAAAGACCTTATTTCTAAATACAGTCACATTCTAAAGTGCTAGAGGTTATGACTTTGACATATAAATTTGGGGAACATGATTTGGCTCATAGCACCCCCATCCCACATGGACACTCATCCTGAGTGTGCCCCAACTTCCTGCACGAGTCCCTCTCCCCTGCTGCCAGCCCCGTGGGCCACCTCCTCACCCTCCCTGGGCTCCTCCACCCACTCTGGGCTGGTCCCATGTGGGTACTGCCCACACTGCTGACTCTTGGGGTCCTGGCACCAGGCTCCCCATCCCTACAGATGACCTTTTAACCCCACTTGAGCCCCAGCACCCACTCTGAGCCACTTGTTCACCCACTCTGAGCAAGTGCTGATGATGCCTTGCTGGGTGCCACCTGGATTGTTCAGGAAGGGAAGGAAGGAAAGGGAGGAGGAAAAGCAGGTTTTGTGTCAGAAGCTAGCGTAGTCCAGAGGTACATTTGGGGTGAGACATTTGGGGTGCATGATGTTTGTTTGGGATCAATATCTGTGGGAGGAAGGGGGAGAGAAGCACGTGAGCTGGGACGCAGGACAGTCCTACAGATCTGGTATGGGTCCCATCAGGGTCCCAGGTCTGTCTTCATTCCCTGTCCCCCTTGGTCAGGGGACCGGGACTACCCAGCAAGGGTGTCTCAGTCTGTTTTGTGTCGCTATAAAGGAACACCTGAGGCTGGGTGCTCTATAACAAAAAGAGGTTGATAGGCTCACAGCGCTGCAGGCTGTACGAGAAGCCTGGCACCTGCATCTGCTCCTAGTGAGGGCCTCAGAGAGCTTCCAATCGAGGTGGGAGGTGAAGGGGAGCGATCAGGAGTCACATGGCGAGAGAAGAAGCAATGGAGCTCCTTTAAACAATCACCTCTCACATGAACTAATGGAGGGAGAACTCACTCATTACCACGGGGAGCGCACCAAGCCATTCATGAGGGGGCCGCCTCATGACCAAAACACCTTTCAGCAGGCCCCACCTCCAATATTGGGGATTAAATTTCAACATGAGATTTGGAGGGGCCAGATATCCAAACTGTATCAAAGGGTGTGACCACGGGCCAGGTGAGGCAGACCCCAAGGCTGACCCTGAGGGAGCTGGCAGCTGGAGCAGGTTGCAACCACACTCCCTGCAGGTGGGCAGCAAGTCCTGTTGGAGGGAGACTTTGGTGATGCAACTCCAGGTCTACAATGTTTTGGTTTTAGTAAATAGTTTCGATTAATTTTCTGTAGCTTCCTGATGGAAATTTTAAAATGCAGTACTTCTCTTCAGCAGGTAAAAATCAATGCAGTAATGCTGAGTAGTTAACCCTCTTGCAGATTGTAATTATAAACTCTGGAAACAACATCAAAAACAAGTATGCAAAGGCAAGAAAAAAATTGCAATAGAATCAACCTTGAAACAGGGGACTTGCAGTGGGTGGGATCAGTACTTAATTGGCGTTTTCCTTGGAGGCATTTCCAGTGAGCAGGGCAAGCGCTGCCAGGACTCAAGCAGACTGGTCTCATTGGCTCCAGGTGTCCAGGTGCCAGAGGACTGACTCAGGAGGTGTCAAAACAGCTGGATTCAGGCAGCTACAAGGCCCCAAATCTGCATATAAACTCCCCTCAATTATGCATGCATGGGGGGCCCTCTAAAGGGACCAGCAGAGAGCAATGTCTGGAAGGCTGAATGAGCAAGGCAGACTGTCTCTGCTGCAGCCGAGACAGAGTGTAGGGCTTGAGTCCCACCTAGTTTGAGGGGCTTTCCACCGAAACCCTAGAAGAGTTATGTCTTGTTGTAAATACCACGTTCTAGACCAAGAGAATTTGTCCTAAGAATAAGGGCAAAATCATAACAGACCTGCCCTAACAACATATAAAATCAAATTACATAGAGAAACAAACTGATTTAGTCATGCAATGGAATACTACTCAAGAAAGAAAAGAAGAATAAACTACCAGAACACACAACATTATGCATGAATATCAAAAACATTTTTTAAAAAGCCAGACGTAAAAGAGTATTTACTATATGTTTCCCTCGATGTGAAGATCAAGAACAGGCAATCCTAAGCTATGATAGCAATCAGAGCAGTATTCAGTGTTGCCCACACGAGGCGGAGAATGACTTAAGTGGACTTAGGGAAATTTGGGGCATGTTGGAAAGATTTTGTATCTTCGATGGGGTGGTGGTTAAGGGGTGTACACAGTCAAAACTTATGAAATTATACGGATATATACATATCCGTAAAAGATCAACTCAAAACTCAATAAAGATTTCCTTTGCTTCCCCCATGTGGTAGTTACAGAATATAGTGGCTTTACTTACTATGTAAGTAAAGTTCCTATAATATAGTTGGTGTTGCAGAGGAACAGAGAATCAGCGAAAGAAAATCATCTCTTACTAATGACAATGCTAAGCTATTGTTTCTCTTTTTGTCTGGATCCATTAAGACACAAACCTTAAAAATAGAATTTTGTTCATCTCCTTTGCCCACTTTTTGATAGGGCTGTTCGATTTTTTCTTGCTGATTTTTTCTTTTAACAAGATTTTAATGTGCTTCTGCTCTTTCCTATTTTGTTTTTAAATCCTGTCAAAGCAGAATTTGTTAATTAGAACCAGCACAGCTTAATTAGTTTTATCTAATATTTCTTTGTGAAGGACACTATTTTGTGCTGACCTAATCATTACTCTATGATTAATGGATACAATGATAATAGAAGGTTATTCATTTTGTATTTAAAATTTTTATATTTACATTTATACCACATGGTATATACTTCTAGTAAGAGAATAAGTGTCTAAGCGTAGTTCTTAGATCTTTTTTGTAGATTTTTCATTAAGGAATTGATTTTAGAACAAAACCCTAATATTAAATACTATTTTTCATATTGAAATTAGAATTTGCACCGTAGTTTTTACAAATTATGTTTCAAAATTTATTGAAGTTCTTGAATTACAGCTTCCTCGAAAGTCTAATTAAGGCATTTGATTGGTTCAGAGTGGGTTATTTTGGTAGACACACACACACACACACACACACACGCAAGCACACACATATATGGTACATAATTAGTAAAGGTCTACAGATAGGCTTGAGAGAGTCCATAAAGTCCACGACACTTTCCTGTAAAACTGTGTGGCAAAGTGTACACGTAGGTTATTCTAGAATAAGGTTAATTTGTTTTTTTCAGATTCTCAGAGAAGTTTATGACCTATTAAAGGTAAAAATCTATAATGCTGCTTCTAAATCTAAATGTCTATAACTATCTAAGAATTTTTATTTTAGGTACATATTTTGTTCTTCTATTTTTATTCCAGGTTAGTAAGGCTTTAAAAAATTAACATATTCTTGATTTGAAACAACAGGCAAAGAACCTCTTCACAAAAATTTCTTATTTTGTCTTCTTCATAGAATGAGCAATTGATACTAATTTTTCCATCTTATCAGTGTCACAGAAGATATGAGCAGCAGCAAATATTTCTTGCAAAACCATTCATAAAAAGTGTAACACATTAATGCTAATACCAGCAAGGGTGCTCGGTAGGAGTAAGACGCATTTTGAACACAATCTAGAAAATTTTTCAAATCGGCCCACAAATTTGTCTTTTCTTCATCATTAGGAGAGTTGCACCACATAGGGGAGTCATAGTCACATCAGTGGTAAGTATCCTACTATTGACCATCAAGACAAATTGATATCATGTTAATTTTTGCCTATCATTAAGACTTCAGAAATTATTTCTCATATTCGACCAATTTTTTTAGTAGTCTTAATGCCACAGAAGACTTAAATGTAGTTATTCTGAATCCTAGATTTTCACACAATCAGATTTTATGAAATCTTATTTTTTTACCAAAGGGATAATTATATAGATGATTGTATAGATTTTCACATAGATGCATTTACAAATAAAAATATTCTTTTACCATAGGTATCCAAAAAAGTAGCACACATGGTTTCCACATCTTACCACACATAAACCAAACTGTCATTCAGGTAGATCATATAATAATATATTTATTAAAAATAAATTAAAATAAACTGTTATAAATATTATCATAAATCACAACATAACATTTTAAGAAAGTAAAATATGATAACTTAACCCTGGAGAGGCAGTAGACATGCGCATGGGGGAACACCATGGGAAAATTGGAGTTAGACTGCCACAAGTCACCTCCCACCCGAAGCTAGGAGAGAGTCTAGAGTTAATCCTGCCTTAGCACCTTCACAGGGAGAACAGCCCTGTGAACACCTTGAATTTGGACTTCCGACCCCAAGGATTGTGAGACAATAAATTTCTGTTATTCTAAGCCATCCAGTTAGTAATACTTTGTTATAACAGCCTTTGCAAATGAGTACATGGGTCTAGATACTGAACCTTATTTTTTATTCTAAATAGGAAGATATTTATCCCATGTATGAAAATATTTGTGTAACATATAGCAATATACAAATGGAAAACATTACAATACTGACAATAATCTAAAAGTATTACATTCTAATTATGACTGTTAAATAGTTTTAATGCTTCTCATAACCCTAAAAAAGAAAATCTGATAAACATTTTTACCTAAAGGTTTCTCAAATTCACAATTAAAAGAAGTTTAGTGGAAGCCATGTAACAGTTCACAGGATGACATATTCGAAAGGGAAGTTTATATAGCAACACAGTAAAAATAGAGAAGAAAAAATATGTTATTCAGATTTGCAGTAGAACCACAACTATGTTCCTGTGTATTCTCATTGTTTATGTCCTGTACAGTCAGTACTTACATGTTATTAAAATGAACATATATTATTCATCCTACCATTGTCTCATAATTATTGGACTTTTCTCAGGTGATCATTCATTCATTAGATTATCTCAGTATCATCATTCTGTTATACTCCTGCCTAAATTGAGCTGTCATATTATTTTTCACCTCAAAGATTGTAGAAAGCACAAATCATACAGGATAAATTATAAAGAATGGCCATCCAGCACATGCATTCATAGTCATTCATTAATCAAATGTTACAGACAGCAGAGCTTTTTGCTGTGTAGAGTTATATAACATAAAATTAATCTATTTAACTCACTGAAAAGAATTTACAGCATATAGATTAAAATATCAATAAATAATAAATTATATGGTTTTAGTCAATCCAAAAGCCCCTTTTACAAGGTGGTTATACATTATTAATATATTAATAAAGAATGATGTAATAGAAAGGAACTTTCAGGAAGAAGAAATAAGCCCTAATGAAGACACACGTCCTTTTTCGGGGAGAACTGAAAATATTTGCCCTACAGGACCAGTGACTTTTATGATGCTATTGTTCTTTTTTTTTTTTTAATGGAAGCAGATAGGGTTAATGTGCACATGGTCTATGGTAGCTCTATAGTGACACCCAGAAATGCCTAAAACTCTGGTACTTATCTTTGGACAACATAGGCATGAAATCTACTAGAGAGTGACATATACTGTGTTGTTTAAAATCTGAAAATTCCCTGTATGGGAAGTGTAGCTTGTCAATTTTATTGCTGAAAATGTATACACTCATCATTAATATGTACTTTAACTGGTTATAGAGCAGGATTTTAACTATGTCACTAATGGGATATAAAAGATCCCTCAGTAAACTTGAATCTTGGCTCCTGTGACTAATGTATATCAGATGTATCCCAGAAACTCACTGTGCAAATACAAAACACATTTTCTACAATTAATAAAGGGCCCTAGGAGCTACATTTGGAGCGCTGGGACTTCTTTATGTTTACTTGAGTTTTCTTCTTCCTGCTGAATCATATTCTTTACTTTTATTAGACTCTCGTATGAGTATACACTGTAGAATTTCACATCACTGCAAATGTGTCCAGTGTAATTGCTGCAAATACGAATGCACAAGTTTCACTGTTCTTGTCTGACCATTGTATATGGGTATGGGAACATATAATTTATTGTTTTTAATTTATAGGTCTCTGGATGAAAAGGAGCCACATCCAAAAAACTTCAGCTACTCTCAGACTCATCATTCAAATTTAAGGCATTAGTATATATTAATAAGAGTCTCTTATCAGAACAGCATCTGAATTCTTGTTGACTTCTTCACACATAGAATGGAATAACTCAGAATATAAACATGCCCATCAGATTAAAGGAACTGTATCCTAAACAACTTACATAGTCAGAATTATAATTACTTAGAATTGTGTTTTTGTTGCTATTGGAAGGCATTATGTTATTTCTTTTTTATCCTGTCTTAAGATAAAATTTCAATGTATTTGATATGCATAATATGTACATTCTTAAAATGTTGGGACCAAGTTAACTTTTTAATACTTTTTAAAAATGCATTTAAAATCCCTCTAAAGGCATTGTTAATCATTTTGTGTCTTTTGGGTATATTGTACAATAACCTTTAGAAATGCTGTGCTATGGTTTAAATGTGTTCCCTGCAAAATCTAGGTTTTGAAACTTAACAGCTAATGTGACAGTATTATGCGGTGGGACCTCTAAAAGGTAATTAGACCATGAGAGTTCCTCCCTAGTAAATGGGATTAAGACTCCTATAAAGAGGCTTCACACACCCTTCCCCTGTCTTGCTCTTGAGTTTTCTTCCATATGACATAACTTTTCTCACCTCAGGAAAATATAGCAACAAGGTGTCATCTTTGAAACAGAGAACATCCCTCACCAGACAACTGAATTTTCCAGGGCCTTGATCTTGGACGTCTCAGTCCCCAGAACTGTGAGAAAATAAATGTTTGTTCTTTATAAATGACCCAGTCTTAGATATTTTGATACAGCAGCACAAATGGACTAAGACACACTGGCCTTTATTAGGGGTTTGCTGTATTAGGACAACTTCTGACTTTGCCTTCCTGGGTAGTAAACTCAATCTAAGATTATTCCTGGCTTAGAAAATAAAAATACAGGGAGACCAATCAAAATGCTATTTCAGGCCGGGTGCGGTGGCTCACACCTGTAATCCTAACTCTCTGGGAGGCCGAGGCGGGCGGATTGTTTGAGCTCAGGAGTTCGAAATCAGCCTGAGCAAGAGCGAGACCCCGTCTCTACTAAATAGAAAGAAATTAATTGGACAACTAAAAATATATAGAAAAAACTAGCTGGACATGGTGATGCATGCCTGTAGTCCCAGCTACTCAGGAGGCTGAGGCAGGAGGATTGCTTGAGCCCAGGAGTTTGAGGTTGCTGTGAGCTAAGATGACGCCATGGCACTCTAGCCTGGGCAAAACCTTCAGACTCTTTCTCAAAAAAAAAAAAAAAAAAAAAAATGCTATTTCAAAATCAAAGTCAAGCAAATCCTTCTAAGTTTAACTAAATGTCTGACCTTAATAATAATTTAATGGAGGGACATCTGGCAAACTCACAATGCCAGGAAAAATTATCTCTGAATACTAAATAAGATTTAAGAATTGCATATCCACATAAAACTTTAATCCAATGCTCTTTTTATGTCAGTCAGGGAAAATCAACAAGATGGGGTACTTGTGACCCACTGGGCAACTAGAGATTGTGTTCTGGAGGATTGTAACACTTAAAAGAATAAGTTAAAAATCTGAATCATCAAATGCAAGATCTGGATCAAAAGGAAAACTATGTTATGGAGGCAAATTTGAAACCAAGAAATCGAGGAAGATGAGAACCCAAAGGAAGCTCTGAGCTGCAAGGCAGAAAAGGTTATGCAACATCAAACATGTTTGCACATTGGTACTAACTGCCAGAGAACTGAATTTTATCTTTTGTCACCAAATCGTTCAGATTTGTGATGTGACTAACCTCTTCAATAATCTTATTATGATTTTGACTCAAAGGAAACAAACATAAAAATAGAAATACACAATGGAAGACATATTTCCATACTACTAGTAGTAATAAACACTTAGTCATTCATGGTAATGATATCTAAAACCCATAGGAGAAATATTTGAGGTCCAGATTGAAAAATGTTTCCATAACATTAGATCAGAAAGATGTGCTCGTACTTACAAGAGGATCAGGCAGAACTCTTGTGTTCCAGCATGAATGGCTGTGAGGGCTCCTAACAGTGTGCCTAAGTTGTTTACTGGAAATTAAAATAAACTGTGGTCTACATTAAACAAGGTCAAGAATTTTCTTTACCTAATGCAGAGATATAAATCCAAAGTCTTTGAAAAATAGAAATGTTTTTATTTTTTGTCACCACTTCACTCAGATTCATTGGAGAGGGAGGATGAAAATTATTGAAAATCTCAGTAATTGCTGCAAAAGGAAATACTGTTAAATATCATTAAAAAGGGCAACATGATTTAAATGTTAGTAAGAGTGCCCAGAACAGAATTCTGGTAGCAGCACTTAACTTCCAGAGACAAGGGCAGTTGTAAAGAACAACATGGTTCAAGTAGGAGCCAGATTGGTTTTAGAGATACTTAAATATCTCTAAACATCAGGGATATTTAGGAATTTATCATGGTGTTCCTAGGTCTGAAATAGAAGGCTAGCGTATTATAAGTTCTTATTTGGACTGCAAAATTTCAGGGAACAAAACCCCTACTGAAATAAGGAATGAAAGATAATATGGGACTAAAGATATTAAAGGTTTAATACTGGAATATTATGAAACAATTAATGTCAATAAATTATAAACAGCTTAAAGAACTTTAAGAAACAAAATAATGCAGGTATGAAAATAAGTTATAGCATACTTTAGCTGCAGTACCAACCCCAGTCTGTGGACCAGTCAGGCCACAAGGCTCGGTCGCAACCATTCACCGACCCCCCCTCCACTTGTCCCAGGAAAAATTGTCTTCCATGAAAATTAGGAAAGGGAGGCAGAGAGGGAAGAGGGTCACACAGCAGAAGGGAACCTAGCAAAGCTTCATCTGTATTTACAGCCACTCCCCATTGCTAGTGTCACCACCTGAGCTCCTCCACGCACCCCCATCCATGGAAAAATTGTCTTCCATGAAACCAGTCCCTGGTGCTAAAAAGGTTGGGGACCACTGCTTGGCCTTAGGATAAAGGAAGTCTCCCTAAGCAATATATTTCTTAGAAGGACTTCTAATAGTCAATAGATATATGAAACTATGTCAACTTAGGAATAAGGAAATGTAAATAATCAACAACAATGGATAAACCTTTTGCTATATATACATATCTCTACACACACATATATACGTATATACATACAGATTTAGAAGAAGGTTACATTGTAAATATTCAGTGTGATGTTAGAGAAGATTTCAATAAATAAGCATTTTAGTACCAAGGTCTTCATCTCTAATCAATATAAAACTAATTAACAGTAAAAATATGAACTAAAAGATGGTGCCAATATCTTG
This sequence comes from Avahi laniger, assembly GCA_963575035.1. Taxonomy (NCBI): domain Eukaryota; kingdom Metazoa; phylum Chordata; class Mammalia; order Primates; family Indriidae; genus Avahi; species Avahi laniger. Next base: position 19,327 of record CAUYSK010008815.1, read on the forward strand.
AATCTTTGGCTCTGCTTTTCCTTAAACAAAAAAGCCACACATTTAGCTGTCATCTTATATATTTGCTCAATTGTTTACTGTGAAGATTTTAAAGTAATGTTATTCAGACATTAACAGATACTTTTCTATTTGGAAATGTTGGGCTTCAATCAAGACCTGGAAGAGAGAAGACAGTTAAGATATTAAATATAATTGAAAATAGTTTTCTTTCCTCCATTCTTTTTCCTAAGTTCAAGATTTTGTGCAACTGGGCTCTCTTAAAAAGAACAAACTTATACTCCCTATGGAATAGTATGATTCAAAAATATGACTTGAATGCATATAGTTACGCTTTTCACTATGCATAATCTTAAATAGGATTAATTAAGAATGCAAATTATGATGAACATCCATAATAGAATTGAATGGCTGCACAGAAATGAGTTTTATTTCATTAATTCATAAGCACAGATGAATCATCCATGAATAAAACTTGAGTCAAAATTCACAACATAAAACATATTACAAACATTCTATATGTTTGAATTGTCACTATGAGCAGATAATGTATAAAATCTAAAAACTGATTTACCATACATCTTCAAACATAACACTTAAGAATTCAGTCAAAGAATGACTCTTTTATTATTAGGAAATAATAATTAAATCAGCATTAAGGTATTGTTTACTTTATATATGCTGATGCAAATATTCTTATCAACATATATTTTATATCTAGATAGAAATGTTCATATTAAGTCAAAACAAAATGTGTCAACACTAAGTCTTCTCATAATTTATACAATAGAGATAAGTAAATTTGAAAATGCTATACCACTTTTTCAAGGAGTTAAGTGGAACAGTCATTCAATGTAATTTTACAATATTTTCTGAAAATTTTAATGATTATCATCTGATGTTTGCCACTATATTTCATAATAAGAGGAAGTAGAATCTTGACAATATTTTTCTGATTATGGAAGTAACATTAGTTGTGTATATAGCTAAAGAAATATAGATGCCAGTGAGATATTTATAAGGTAACAAAGGAATTATTGGTATAGAATAGTTTCACATTATATTTTTGCAATTTTCAAAAGACAAATACTATAAATATATTTAGAAAATTACATTTATATGCTTAGAATTTATGTATCTATTTAGAAAGTACTTTACATATATCTAGCACAAAACTAACATACAAATTTGGAAACATTTCTGAGCAGAAAAAATATAAAAATATTTATCTGAAATTATTTTTTTTTGATACCAGAAACATGGCATTTGAGAGAGAAATGGTGTTGTGATGATTCCCTATCTGTTATTATTAACAACATTGAAATGTGTCAGCTTCAGGACATTCCGCTAAGTGTATAAATTACTCACCAAGTTTTATTTATAATGACAACAGATTGAAATGTAGAATAAACAAATTTTTCCCTGTTAATTTATTTCTGACTCATTAGTATACTTTTTTCCTACTTTCAGATTTTTGTACAAGAATAGGAAAATAAAAACTTGGTATGATGGTTATTTTTTCATTTTTAAAAAGCCTGTCAGCTTCTTCAGGAAAGAACTACTTTTGTGTGTCTCTCACATTCAGAGACTAATTTGATTCCTATTCCATTCATTTGGCATTTGTAAAGAACTCCAAGGATGTCTTAATATAAAAATAATTTTTATATTTGAACTTGAGGAATCCTCAACCCTAAAAAGATATATATTTTCTACACCAGTAGCTCAGTTAAATAATGGAGGCCTAACAACTGTATTTTAAATAACTATTGTATATAATAATACAGCATAAGAATCAGCTTCTACTTCATGACTTCAGACTAACATGGCTAACTGAAAACTACACATCTATATTTGGATATAAGATATATACCTTATGCAGATTATGTAAACAATTTGAACATTTACCTCATGCCCAACCTCCCACGCCTTAACCAACAGTCCGCTCCCTCCCTCTACACTTACCTGTAAATAAGTACATGTTTTCTTGAGCCACTTATAGTCATTCTTGAATCGCATTTCACATCCATTCCACAAAACAATCTTGTCTACTTCTCTTTTCAATTTACTCCAGAATCAATTATTACTTATACTTTACATCACTATCAACAGGTTCTTCCATGATCATTTTTTATGTGGACTTTTAAATTAGTTTTCGTAACTGATCTATTTGCTTCTAGTTTACCCTTAAATCTCTTCTCCATATAATAGAATGATCTTACAAAAATATATGTTAAAGCGTGCCATTGCTCTACTCAAAACCTTGCAATAGTTTTGAATCTGAAATTCTAAAGTCCTTGTATTTTTAAGGAATTCCATGAGCTAGGATCTCCTGTCTGTTTGGTCTCTTCTCCTAATATCCTCCCTTGCTCACTGCATTTCAGACACCCTCACATCTTTTTAAGTCCACAGATTCAACAAGCAGACTCTATGCAGTATATTTTCAATTGCTATTTCCTCATCTAGCATGCTTTCTATCTAAATATCCACATGGCTCATTTGCACACTTCCTTCAAAATCTATTCAAATGTCACATTGTTACAGAAGTTTGTTATTGAATACATTATATAAAAGAGCAATATCTTTATCATCATCCTCAATTTCCTTGTCTATTATAAAAGTAGTAATCATTAATATGACCTATACATGAATTGTCATATTGTTTATCTTCTCCCACCTAGAAAGTAAACTTCAAGGGATTATGGGTTCCTGTCTCTACATTGTTTCTAACAGTGTATTGGCCATAGTAGGACCTCAAATATTATTAGTTGAATAAAGTAAATTTACACATACTAATATGAATGATACACCATGCCTGTCATGAATACAACATGAAATTTGGCAAATAATTCATCTTACACTACCCTTCTCCAATGTGATTATTCAATAAATGAGCCAGTAAACAAAGCATGACATACAGAGGAAACTACAATTCATTCAATCATTTAATATTTTTAAAGAAGAGTTTGCTGTTATGTGCCACCTAATAAATGTCAGGAGAGTAGACATTACATTAGGTAAATATATTCTAAAGAGATACAATCATGTGTTGCATAATGATGCTTCAGTCAGTGATTAACTATATATATGAAGGTGGTTTCATAAGATTATAATATCATATTTTTCTGTACCTTTTATATGTTTTCTATATGTTTAGATACACAAATACTATTGTGTTATAATTGCCTATAGTGTTTAGTACAGTAACATATTGTAAAGGTTTTTAGCCTAGGAGCAATAGGCTACACCATATAGCCTAGGTATATAGTAGGCTATACCATCTAGTTTTGTATAATCACATTCTATAATGTTTGCATAAGAATAAAATCACCTGTGGATGCATTTCTCAGAATATATTCCTATCCTCAAGTGATGGATGACTGTATTTATTATGTAGTTTCCATCTATTAATAAATGATAAATCCAGAATAGTTTTCCTAAAGAGAATCAACTATATTTTATTCTGAAGGTAAATGAAGGGTTTACAATAAAAGAAAAAATCTGAAAAATTTATCTAATATTTACATACTTCCAATGGGACAAAATGATTCACACAAATAGGGATCTATGTTCTGTCAATAGACTCCATTCCAAACAAGACAAAATTAGACATGAATATACAACAATAAAACAAATGGATGAAAACAGGAGATCAACTGTAAAGAAAAAGTGAAAAATTAGATAAATGAGTAATAACTCATATGTTATTTTATTTTGTTTTTACATCAATAACAAATGGCGAAAACAGAAAAGAGAGCTAACTATTGGGCAGGAATGTTATGTCCAATACCACAGAACATTTATGACAACAAAGAGAATAATTCCCAATAAAAACAGGTATGTGTAGAGCTGAAATCCTTAAACAGCAAAATAACTACCCTTCTCTCAATCTTTGGAACTAACAAACTAAATGTGAGGATATTAGACATATCCATTAGCTCAGGTATTGAACTATAATAGGTGAATCAAATGAAATTCTACATTTTTAATAGTGAAACATAGTACCATATTACAACTCAAATGAAAGAATTCTGGCACCAGGTTTATTCATCCATTGATCAATATGCCGAGGATTTTTTATTTTTTTATTTTTGATGGAGGAGAAACTAACCGTACAGAAATGCAAATATGCTCAGTAGTCTACCAATAAAAGAACCAAATTAACTCAGCTCATACTGAAGTTCACTAGTGACTTATCACTACTAATTATGAAGAGCTCTTAGTTAGCTTTAGAGTAGATCACTCTTAAATATAAAAGAATGTTGAACCATTTGATCCAGCAATCCCATTACTGGGCATTTACCCGAAGGCGAAAGAGCCAAAAGGACACCTGCACATGAATGTCTATTGCAGCACAATTCACAATCGCAAAGATATGGAATCAACCTAAGTGCCCCTCAATTCATG
>CAUYSK010008816.1:0-11400 GCA_963575035.1 Avahi laniger
GTAATCCTAGCACTCTGGGAGGCTGAGGCGGGCGGATCATTTGAGCTCAGGAGTGAGACCAGCCAGAGCAAGAGCGAGACCCCCGTCTCTACTAAAAATAGAAAGAAATTGGCCAAACAACTAAAAATAGAAAAAATTAGCTGGGCATGGTGGCGCATGCCTATAGTCCCAGCTACTCGGGAGGCTGAGGCAGGAGGATCGCTTGAGCCCAGGCGTTTGACGTTGCTGTGAGCTAGGCTGACGCCACAGCACTCTAGCCCAGGCAACAAAGCGAGACTGTCTCAAAAAAAAAAGCAATAAAATAGTCCCAGCTACTTGGGAGACTGAGCGGGAGGATCACTTGAGCCCAGGAGTTGGAGACCAGACTTCGCAATATAGTGAAACACTATCTCCACAAAAAAATAAAAACAATATCGAGGCTGAGCAGGAAAATTCCCCCTCAACACAGGTGTTTGAAGTTCCAGTGAACTATGATCTGAGTGAGTATGCAAGTTGTTACAAACTTTTACAATTCAATTTCACAAAATCTATTAAACTTTAGGATGCACATATCCTACCTACAAATCTATAAATGCAAAAGGATAACTATATAAGGATGTTACAGCATTGTTTATAAAGCAAAAAAAAAAAACTGAACTAATCTAAATGTTCAAGATCGGACTAGTCAAATTAAAGTACAAACTGGAACACTATGCAACAATTTTTTAAATGTGAACTGATTTAGATGTCTAAAATACACTGTGTGGCACATTCCAGGTGCTCAATAAATATGTACTGGATGGAAAAAAAAAACATTTTTGTATGAATACAAAAAAAAGTCTAGAGGGATATATACCAAGCTGATAAGAATGACTACCTTCAGGAGTATGGAATAGAGAAGGCTTAATCATTTTTTTTGCTTTTTATACTTCTGTATTGTGTGGATTTGTAAAAGAAATATGAGCTAATTTTTTTAAAGATTATTTAAAAGACTTGTTTCTGGTAATGTTTCTCTCTCTCTCTCTCTCTCCATTTTATCTCAATTTTAGGATGATTCTAAGAGCACAAGGAACTTGCTTTCAGTAGCGCAAATCATAGAGTGGCTCAAGGAAATTCATGTACAAAAAATCCTTTGGAATCCTTGTCTTTTTTCATCATAAACGTTTTTTTTCTTTTGCTATCGCCATTAATTGTACTAAACTCACAATCTAGTATCACCTACAGCAGAAATCAAGACTTCAATGGAAGCGACATTTCCCTCCATCAAGTGCAATTTGCATAGTCCATCTTTAGCAAGTCCTCTCCCTAATGGCTAAAGTCGGGGAGACAATTTGAAGACAGGCTCAAGTTTCCATTTTCCTAATGCAGCCCAGCTCAGGGGCCAACCTGCATGGCAAGTCTCCAAGGAGACTAGTCTCCCACTGAGAGGAGGGCAATGTTAGATGCTGTAGGGCGTGGAATAAAGGTGGAAGGGGTAGAAGGTAACCAGGCTTTGACTTCTGCAGGTAAGTGAGCAGTGTGGCCTCGGGCTACTCAGAAAACGCCTCTGAAAGAACACTAATTTTCATATTGTGGTTGAGCACGCAAGGCAGGCGTATGCAAACAAAGTGAACCAAAATCTGCAGATTTGGCCCCATTGGAAAGACAATCTCGGCTAAGTTACATGAAAAGGCTGGGAAGAAACTATTCTTGCTCTACTTGGGGCTGTGGCTCAGAAGCTTTGAGGACAACGTCGGCGAGGAAGGGAGAGTGACGGCGCTCTTTCAAGGAGTCTTAACTAGCTCTTCTAGCAAACCCTCTCGAGGAGCACCCAGCACCTAATTATTTTAGGGCCCTGGTTCCCGCCCTCAGTCAAGATGGCGGCCAGGACTCGCACGCGCCACGGCGCACGCGCCGCCCGTCGGGCCCGCCCTCCTCCGGTCCTTTCGCGCGCCGGCACCGCCCACTCACCAGCTGCACCTCTCCGTGTGTCCCTAGGCTCACCCCCTCTCTGGATGCACCCACCCGTCTAGCTCCCAAGCCCGGAAGTAGATGTTGCCGCTTGTCGGAGAAGACGAGGGGGAGGGGGAAGTGCTTCCGGGGAAACGGGCCCAGGTTGGTGTTTGTAAACTTGCCTCGGTCCCGGCGGGGGCAGCAGCGGCCGCAGGGTTGGCAGGGTGTGCTGGGCCCTGGAGAAGGCTCCGCGCGGCCGGGGAGACAGCGGGAGGCCGCACCTGGCAGGTAGGAGCACGCCCCAGGGAGCGCGCAGTGTAGTCAAGGCAGACGGCAGCGCTTCAGCAGCTCGCAGGCCGTGGGGCGCCGCGCGGGAAGGGGGAGGGGAAGGGAGGAGGGGCGCGTGGCGAAGGAAGGGAGCTCCCGGGGGAGGGGAAAGGCCGTGCGCGCACACCGCCCCCTGCCTGCGCGTCCCGCCGCGTCCCCGGCCCGGGAGATGGGGGCTTGCTTGGAGAGGACGCGGGCGCGAGCACGCACCTCGCGCGCTGCTCGTCGCTCTCCTGCACTCCTGCTCTGCTGGTCAGTGCGGCTGGTGCTGCGGCTGGCTGGCTGGCTGGCCGGCCGGCGGGCGAGCGGGACGGCACGCACCGCTCTGGGCTTCGCCTGCGTGCCCTTCACCTCCGCAGCGAGTTTCCGTACCTTCGGGCGGACTTGAAGAACGCGCACGTGTAGGCACTGCCAGTCTGGTTTCTGCCCGCCACCCAAGCGCCTAGCGATGGCCTGAGCTTTCCTAGACCCCAGTTCTGGCCGTCTCTAGAGTATGAGCTCTGCGGGCCGGCCCACTCAGCACAAAAGCCCCAAAGGATCTCCGCCCACTTCCATTCCTAAAATGGCAAATCCAAGCAGTTGCCGTGTTGGCAGAGTTCCTCCATAGGAGGCCCTAGTTATTTGTGCTCCTGTTGGCTACCCCTCCTTGCCTAGGAGACCAGTTTCTCCTACTGACCCAGAAAGAGAACTCTTCTTGGCTAATGTCCTCTTTCTGAGCTACACAGAGAGCACCCAGTGAAAAAAGTTGAGCTCATCACACGTTGTATGGCCTGAGGATGTTGCACTTAGCAGCGGCCTCTCCGTTTCTGGTTTCAGGTTTCTGAAAGAGATCAAGAGCTTCATCGAGAGAAATCAACTGGAAAATCAAGACGGGTAGACTCTCTTTTTCTTCAGACAATAGGCAGGAGCCGGGCAGAGTCCAGGGATTCTTGGGACACCTGTTTTTTTCCTTTGGAGGACACTAAGTTCTACTGGAAGACAAAGTTCAATATGGCAACAGGACTGAAGAAGCACGAAGGAATCGTTTTCATAATTTGGTGACAGTTATTCAAACGACAGTGTCTTAAGGAAAGGTGGATCAAGGAACTCCTGAACTTTTGGTTACATTAAGTGAAAAATCAGCATGGCTCAGGTAAAAAGCTCTAGAGTCCTCCTCCTTCAAGATCACTGGGAAGCCTGTTTGCAGTTTCACTCTTGAATGCTGCCTTAGTCAACATATTGACCAACCCCAGTGAGCCAAGCTCTGTATTGAGCACCAGGGGGAGATCTAGAGGAAGGAAAGGAGACAGGCCACAGCCCCTGCCTTCAGGGAGCTTCCAGTCAAATGAAGGAGGTAGGCTATACTGCATCACAGGCACTGATGGGACATTTACAAAGCAATGTGTGCTCAGTTTACCTTTGGTACATTAAGTGCCGAGGGGTGTAAGGGAGTGAATAGTCTGGTGAATGCTTCGTTTATTTTTTTTGAACAGGAATTTATTGAGCTCCTGTTACATGCAAGGCATTGTGCTGGGAATACAAAGAAGAATAACATTGTCCATGTCCCCAGCAAGCTTCCAGGCTAGTTGGGGTGGGGGGAGGGATAGAAAGATAATTATTTGTTTTTATAGTGACAATGCCTTGCATAGTGACTGGCTAGTAATAGAGACTCTGAATCTGTTGATTGAAGGAATGTGCAATAATGGAGGTATGTATACTGCAGAGGAGAGAATGATACTTCTGCTTGGATGGAAAAAAAGGATGACGCATGAAGCATGCATAGGATTTTGCTAGATAAATAAGCAGAGAAGGGCATTCAGACATGAACTGCATGGGCAGGGACTTAGAGGCATGGGAAAGAGGTGATGAGGTTCCAGGTACTGCAGGTAGTTCAGTAGATACGGAGCAAAGGATTTAAATGAGGATAGTTAGGGAGATAAAATAGATAGTGATAGATGGGCAGGAGAGTTACGTCCTGGAGAAGTAAGCAGAGTGCAACCCAAGGGCCTTTTGTGCTTTACAGAGGAATTAGACTTTATATGGAAAGGGGACTCCCTGAAGAATGTTAAGCAGCAGAGTGACATCAGAGCAGTGAATTTAGAAGGTCATTGTGGAGGTCGAGGATGGATTGGAGAGACAGGATGACCAGATAGGCTATTGTTGTCATCTGGGTAGAAAAGCTATATACATACACACATCCCCAGAGTTTCTCCCATCTTTCTTCCAGGAAACCTCCCCTACCAGTCTCACCAGGATGGCAGCTCAATTGTAGTATAATTGGCTTTCTTCCAGCTGCTTCTGCATGCACAGCTTCCTCCTCCCCATGCAGAATAGGAGCCCTTTGGTTCCCTCTTCCTTTGTTTGCAACCGACTTCTCAGCATCGTGTTCACTCTTGTTCTGAGAAGGCTGCTTTCCACTAAGCACTAACTGTGCTGGGCACTGCTAAGTATTTTACATCTTTGTTTAATTCTCACCAACTCTGTGAGAATAGGTACTATGACAGGCATTTTTCATTTAGGAAACAGACTTAAAAGATGGAGTAACTTGCCCAAGGTTACACAGTGCAAAGAGCTGAGCTAAGATTTTTAACTCCAGACCTTTCACCCCAAAAATCCTTGAAGGTGGAAGAAGGGGTCCCAAGATATACTGATATGCAAAAGGAATTTCTTTATAAATTTGGAAGTTTACTGACCAACTATTTCTTTTTTTTAATCATAACAGGTAAATGGTAAGAATGACCAACTATTTCTTAAAAGTTTTTCTTCAGCAAGGAAAGTATATTGTCTAGTGCTGGCTAAACAAAGTCAGTTTGAAGAATGTAGCAATGGAAAGAGGAAATTTGCTTAAACATCCCTTATTTAATTTTTTTAACTATATGTGGAGCAAGGAATGTGAAAAAATGTTTACATATGTGCACACATATAAATGGCCTAAGGCAGTAGTCCCCAACCTTTTTGGCACCAGGGACTGGTTTCATGGAAGACAATTTTTCCAGGGACCAGGGGTAGGGGGGAATGGTTTCAGGATGATTCAAGTGCATTACATTTATTGTGCAGTCAAATCTTTCTGCTAATAATAATCTGTATTTTAAGCTGCTCCCCAGCTCTAGCATCACTGCCTCAGCTCCACCTCAGATCATCAGGCATTAGATTCTCAGAAGGAACACGCAACCTAGATCCCTCAGGTAGGCAGTTTACAGTAGGTTTTGCGCTCCTATGAGAATCTAATGCTGCTGCAGATCTGGAGCTCAGGCGGTGATGGGAGTGATAGGGAGTGGCTGTAAATACAAATGAAGCTTCACTCACTTGCCTGCCCGCCCCTCACCTCCTGGTTTATGGCTGTTCCTAACAGGCCATGGATGAGGATTGGGGACCTCAAGCCTAAATGATCAAGAGAAATTGTATATTCAACTCCAAAATCTTTCTAAGTGGTTTAATTTTTACATCTGTTATAATTGACATTTAGGAAATTTAAGATCTAAAGGAAGAAATAACCTAATTTTACCGATAAACATAGTTATTTATCAGTAAAACAAACTGATAGAATGTATAGTTGGTACCAGCGAAGTCTGCCAATCAGAAGTGGACTCTGAAGCTGAGGACTGTCGAGAGAGGAAGAAGGAAAGTCCCCTAGGAATCTCTGTCAGTGGGTCAGCAAGACAGACCCTCATACCCGCTCACAGTTAAGGCCTAGAAACACCTTCACAGTTATATGTAATAACGCACACATTACCTAGCACAGTGCTAATGACAAAGGTGTCAGTGATACTTGATTATTCATTTGATCTATAGTCAAATGCTGAGAGTTGACAGAAAAATAACTAGTTCCTGGTGAGATGAGTTAGGGAGGACTCTTGAAGGAAGCAAGGTTTGGCAATGAGGATGGACTGCAGATAGTCAGTAGTAATGGAGCAGTTTGTTTGTAGCTGAGTGTAAATGGTAGTTCCATAGAGGATGGCAGTCTGTTTTTGCCCTGCCCTGCCAGGTGATTTGACACCTCATCTCCTTTCAACTTAGGCAAGTCTCCTGGCATGTGAAGGCCTAGCAGGTGTAAGTTTGGTTCCCACTGCAGCCAGCAAGAAGATGATGCTGAGCCAGATTGCCAGCAAGCAGGCCGAGAATGGAGAGCGGGCAGGTAGCCCTGATGTGCTGAGGTGCTCGAGTCAGGTACAGCGCTTGAGTCCATTGTGGCACCTGGGGGTCGGGTGGCCCAAGCTCTCTGCCAGGAGATGCCAAGCTCTGATTCCTCGTACTTCCATTTAGGGAACTGGGGAAAAGGGATCCACCTGGGGGATGAGTGAACGTTGTCGTTTTGGAGAGCTAAGGAAGGCCTTTTCTATACCTATACCTCCTTACGACCAGGATACTTGGAGAGTATATTTTCCCTAAGCTTTTGGGGCAGATGGTTTACTCTCATTTATAAGTTGTTTGTCTGAAAGCAGCATTTTGTTTCATCTTGTGTTCTGAGATGGACTGTGAGTTTAGATTTGATTTGTCTTCAAAGGGCCACCGAAAAGACAGTGATAAGTCCCGGAGCCGCAAAGATGATGACAGCTTGGCTGAGGCCTCTCATTCAAAAAAGACTGTTAAAAAGGCAGGTAATGGGGTAATCCCCAAACTGATATAGTTTAGTAATGGGGTAATCTTCCTCTTTCTTCCCAATATCACTCATCCTGGAGCTTTCCCTAGACACTTTGGTCTCTCGAAGCCAGTGAAGGTGTCCTCTGATTTCACCCAGAGACTGCTGTGGTAGTTGATCTCTGCCCTCGCTGGAACGTCTGGTACCATTTGGGGAACATGAGATCCCATGGTGGGGGGCAGGCAGACTCCGGCTTAGGTCTTACTCAAGAATGTTGGGTTTGACAAGGTGGACAGCTTTCCCACTCCACCTCCTTCCCCAGAAGGTCTTTTAACTCTAAGGAATATGGGAGATGACGACACCTCTAGACTGCATCAGAGAGGTTCCTTTGTCCAGCAGCTGGAAGTGGACCCAGAATAAAATGGTCTCTCCAGGAAGAGGGCATAGGTAACGGCCTCCTGACATGCCTTACTGTTGCTTCCAGGTGGTGGTAGTGGAACAAAATGGTTCTTTTCAAGTAAAGATTCCCAAAAATTTTGTTTGCGAACACTGCTTTGGAGCCTTTAGGAGCAGTTACCACCTAAAGAGGCACATCCTTATTCACACCGGTAAGTCTCTAGCTTGTATGCAAAGAGGGAGAACAGTCTGTAGCTTACATTCTGTGTGTGTATGTGTGTGTGGCTCCAGTTGGGTTTATTTTAAAGGGGAAGTATTAGAAATGGAGGCAGAAGATAAGTGAACGAGGTAGAGATTGCATGGCCCTGTGTCTGGTGTCACTGATACCAGCAGCTTTGGGAACCCCTTCCCATTTATGATAGCTTAGGTGCCTATACATTGCTAAGAGTTAAAGTTTCTGCGAAAATAACTGGAATGAGATCCCTACCATACATACCTCCTGACATTCACTTCTCTCTCCACTTGGGCCAGGTGAGAAGCCGTTTGAGTGTGATATATGTGATATGCGCTTTATCCAGAAGTACCACCTGGAACGCCACAAGCGTGTGCACAGTGGTGAAAAGCCTTACAAGTGTGAACGGTGTCATCAGGTAAGACTCACAGATCATCCATCCCTGCTGCAGCCCCCCCACACAAACTTTTTCTTCCCCAAGAACCAGTACTGGCCCCTATTCCTGCCTGTCAAAGGGACCACCTGGCATTGCTCACTGTAGTAGAGTTAGCACCTTGCTGAGATGCACCTCTCTGGCTTCATGCAGCTGATGATGGGGAGGGCCCATTAGAATATTGTAATAGTAATAATAGCATTTCTTGAGCACTTACTGTATTTCAGGTACCGTGAAACATGCATACATTACATAGATTATTTAATCTTCATAGTAACTCCATGAGGTAGCTGTGTTGTCCTCATTTCACATATGGGACAATTGAGATTCAGAGAAATTAAGTTTCCCAAGGACACAGCAGATCAAGAGCAGAGCCAGTATTCAGTCCAACTTCAGAGCTCGTGTACTTTGGAGGAAGAGATACAATCTTTGCCGTAGGGGTCAGTTATCTGATCTGATAAGAATATAAGAGCCAAGACCAAAACAAGACAAGAACAAGAGACAAGAAATGATAATAACTAACCCTTCCTGGATGCCTTGTGAGGTCCTAAGCTTTGCTCCACACTCTTAACGTTGAATCTTCAAAACACTAGAATGAAAGCTCCATGAGGGCAGAGACTTTGTCCCTCTGGTTCTCTACTCTGTCCTCAGCCCCAAGAACTGTACCTGCGTTGAGATAGATACTCAATAAATATTTGATGAATAAAGCAGCTATGCTGTGAGTAGGTACTTTTAGCCTCGTTTTACAGATGAGTGTACAGATTTAGGGTTGTTAGATAACTTGCCCAAGGTCATAACAGTTGCTAAGTGATAGAGCCAGGATTCAGACCCAGGCACTCTGGCTTCAGAGCTTGCCTTCCTAACCATGGCATGCTCATGCCATCTCTGCACATGCTGAGGAGATATAGAATGTTACGTCTGCCTCCTTTGTGGGGAAGCAGCTAGCCAACAGGTAGCTGAGTTTCTCCTCTCAGGCACTTAACCCTCCCTTTCTTCTCAGTGTTTTTCTCGGACAGATCGATTACTCAGACACAAACGGATGTGCCAAGGGTGCCAGTCCAAGACTTCCGACGGGCAGTTTTCTCTATAGGCGCAGGGGGCCCTGGGTGGTGGGAGTGATCAGAAGAATCTACTGAAGAGCGCACCCCCTCTGGTCTGATGGTCCCACCACCGCCACATCTGAACCTGTCCCCCTCCTGGAGGAGTGGACCCAGGAGACCAGAAGAGTGCATCAGGGGACAGTGGCCCCAGAGCCTTAGCTCTGTAAATAATCTGAGACTATGAGTATCTCGGGGAAGTTCCTAACAGCATTCCTGGGCAGGGGAGCTAGTCCCTGGACCCTTGGCTGAGATCATAGGTGGGAACTCAAGGTACAGGACCAAGACTGAAGTGTGGCTCCCACAACGTTGGACTCTAGCTGGCAGCTGAAATGGAAAAGATTGGGGAATGGGATTTGTTTGTTCTGTTCTTGTTTTTGTTTATCCAAAAGCAATTTCAGCAGGTAAACTGTGGATACAGGTAATCTGGAGGCATAGAGTCCTGATCCAAAGCAGGGACTATGGCTGGTCCAGCTCTCCCCAAAAATTAAGTTTTTAGTTGCAATAGATCCTCAGTGTTCCACAGCCCTGCACCTCACTTCCTATTTGAGGAATGATAGGATCAGGGATGGCAGCTGAGCTTTTTGGCCTCCTTACACACTGTAGGGACAAAGGGAGAAACAGTGGGAGGAGCAGACAAGGGCTGGATCCAAAAAGAGTGCATGGTACCTCTTACTTCCTCAAGGGAAGAGCAAGAGTTGTGCCCATGGGTGTTGTAATGGCCCGTGCCACACTGGTACCTGATGGGGTCAGCTCAAGTGCCTTTAGGAGGAAACTTGGGTGAGAGTGGCCCATGAAGCCCTTTTCTTCTTTCTTTGGGCAATTGGTCTTGGAGATGTTTGTGGCTACCTCGCTGCCATTGACTCCTAAAGCCAGACAGAGCAAGGAGTTATGGATGTCAGAGTGGGTTCTCTCTCCTTGTGCCCTCTTAGGAACAATCCAAGATTAGTCCCAATTTGGCTAAGAGCTGTTCAAGAAACAAAGGAATTTGGTGTCCTCTGACCTGACTGTTAAGCAGTAAGAGCTGTTCTCCCTACCCAAGTCCTATCACTGTATTCAGGTAGAGGAAATAAGGGTCTGTCCTTTGGTCCCAAAGAACAAGATCTTGGCTTCCTTCTTGATGGCCATCCCTACCCAACAAAGAATTAGGGGGTGGAGAGGATGCTGCGGAGAAAAGACTGAGGAAGAAGCCTAATGTGGGTTTTATTCTTAACCATGTTCTTTGCTCCTCTCTGCTCTGATACCACCACCCTTCCATCCCCAGAAAAGTGATCAGGGTTGGGAGTGTGTGTTCGTGTGTATGTGTGGTATGTGAGTGCTCATATTTGTATGCTTGGAGGAAATGGCATGTTATTGAGCCAAACCCTTCTCTGGCCCTCACCTTAGGGGAGGATGAACAGAAAACGGTCTTCTCCCTCCGAGACCTGAAGGGTGCTTGAGGTCTCAGCAGGAGCTGAGAAACACAATTTAGGGAACAGAAGGGCTTTGTTTTGGAGGGTTTTTTTTAGATTGATTCAACAGGCTGATGGTTAGGGTGTTTGTAAGCCAAGCCAGGGCTTGTGAACATGAATTTTCTAAGGTGAAATAAACCCTTTCTTCCTGAAAAAGAAAGGATCCTTATAGGAGGTTCTGGGGTTTGGTTGGTCCCCACTGTGGCCTGCCCTCACCAGTAGTCGGGGCAGCTATCTTATGAGTAATCATGGAGCCTGGGTGAACCTGAAGTCCAAGCTGTTAGTGGGAATCTGAAATGGCAACCTCCAGGAAGTGGCATTTCATTTCCCAGAGAATGTAGGGAATAGACAGCAGCAGCAATTCCTGGCTATTACCTTTTCTGGAGGGGATAAAAGGAGAGCAGGAGGCTCATCCATACCTCTGGTATATGTCAGGGAAAAAGAAAGGAGACATGGCACCCTTTAGATTTTCCCTGGCAGCATCTGAGATCCCTTGGGGGAGACGCTGAGTAATGTTTGCTGCTGTGTACTCTTCTGGCTTAATGCTGACACTCCCTTTGATGTGGTCCAGAACTTAGATCTCAGTCCTTTCATCTGTCCTTTGGGCCCTGCAAACAGGGGTATCTTTCTGCATGTGAGCCAGCCCCCTTCCTGTTAGAGGGCTCTGCTGGGACTGGGATTTTTCTGTCATTCATTTCTGGAATGATTCACGCCCTCAACTTCGAGCAACCTATGAAACACATTCTTAAAACACATAGAGGCTGGGCGCGGTGGCTCACGCCTGTAATCCTAACATTCTGGGAGGCTGAGGAGGGCGGATTCTTTGCGCTCAGGAGTTCGAGACCAGCCTGAGCAAAAGCGAGACCCCATCTCTACTAAAAAAAAATAGAAATTATCTGGACAACTAAAAATATATAGAAAAAATTAGCCGGGCATGGCGGCGCATGCCTGTAGTCCCAGCTACTCGGGAGGCTGAGGCAGGAGGATTGCTTGAG
>CAUYSK010008820.1:0-37954 GCA_963575035.1 Avahi laniger
TCCCAGCTACTTGGGAGGCTGAGGCAGTAGGATCGCTTGAGCCCAGGAGTGTGAGGTTGCTGTGAGCTAGGCTGACGCCACGGCACTCACTCTAGCCCGGGCAACAAAGTGAGACTCTGTCTCAAAAAAAAAAAAAAAAAACCAAATAGGAATAGAAAGGAATTTTCTCAACCTAATAAAAAGTCTTTATGAAAAACCCATAGCTAACACCATACGTAATGGTAAAAGATTGAACGTTTTCCCTAAAAATCAGAAACAAGACAAGAATTTCTGCTCTCAATACTTCAACCTGGTACTGGAGGTTCTAGTCAGGGAAATTAGACAAGAAAAAGAAATAAAAGACAGTGAGATCAGAAAGGAAGAAATAAAACTATCTCTGTTCACAAATAACATGACCTTATATATGGAAAATCCCAAGAAATCCACTAAGAAACTACTAGAACTAATAAACAAGTTCAGAAAGGTTGCAGGATAAAAGATGAATATACAAAAATCAATTGTATTTCTATATACTTGCAGCGAACAATCAGAAAATTAAATTAAGAACAGAATTCCATTTATAATAACATAAAACATAATAAAATGGGAATAAAATTAAAGAAAGAAATATAAAACTTATACTCTGAAAAGTACAAAATGTGGTTGAAAGAAATTAAAGACCTAAATAAATGGACAGACAACCATGTTCATAGACTGGAAGAATTAATAGCATTAAGATGGCAATAGTTCCTGAGTAGATCTACAAATTCAATGCAATCTCTATCAAAATCTAGGCTGGCTTTCTTACAGAAATTGACAAGCTGATCCTAAGATTCATATGGGAATGTAGGGGATCCAGAATAATCAAAATACTCTTGAAAAAGAAGAACGAATTTAGACTCGAACTTACCAATTTTAAAACTCACTACAAAGCTACATTAATCAAGACAGTGTGGTACTGACATAAGGACAGACATATAGATTAATGGGATAGAATTAATAGTCCAAAAATAAACACTCATATTTATGGTCAGTTGATTTTCAAGAAGGGTGCCAAAACAATTCAATAGGGAAACAATAATCTTTTTCAATAAATGGTATTGGGACAACTGGATATCCGCATGGAAAAGAACTAAGTTGGATCCCTGCTTTATACCATATACAAAAATTAACTCAAAGTGGATCAAAGACCTTCATATAAGAGCTAAAACTATAAAACTCTTAGAAGAAAATATAGGTCTAAATCTTCTTGGACTTGGATTAGGCAATGGTTTCTTAGATGTGATACCAAAAGCACAAGCATCAACAACAACAAAATAGATAAATTGGGCTTCATCAAAATTAAAAACTATTGTGCTTTGAAAGACAGCAGTGAGAAAATGAAAAGACAACCCACAAAATGAGAAAAAATATTTGCAAATCTTGTATCTGATATGGGACTTGTATCTAGAAAATATAAAGAATTATTATAACTCATAATTAAAAGACAACCTAATTAAAAAATGGACAAAGGATCTGAATAGACATCTCTCCAAAGAAGAGAATGGCCAATAAGCCCACGAAAAGTTGCTCATGATCATTAGCCATCAAAGAAATGTAAATCAAAACCACAATGAGCTACTACTTTACAACCACTAGGATGGCCATAATTAAAAGGAGAGATAATAACAATTATTGGTGAGGAGATGGAGAAATTGAAACCCTCATATACTGCTGGTGGGGATGTAAAATGATGCAGCTGTTTTAGAAAACACTCTGGCAATTCCTCAAAAGGTTACACCTAAAGTTACCATACAATCCAGCAATTGTACTCTTTATGAAAACATATGCCCACTCAAAAACTTATACATGAATGTTCACAGCAGTATTATTTACAAAGCCAAAAGGTAGAAACAGCCCAAACATCTATCAAGTGATGAGTGGATAACAAAATATGATATATCAATACAATAAAATGTTATTTGGGCAGAAAAAGGACTGAAGGTGATCAAAAACATGATCAAAATGATAAAGCCCCCACAAGGTGTTTTCTTTCAGGTTATTTCTATGGGATAGCAAAACATCCTGTCAGGTGTGCGTGTGTGCGTGTGTGTGTGTGTATGTGTGTGCGTGTTCATATTCAATCTGCATTTAGTCCATGTTATAACTATCACATATCAAAACTTTAAAAATCTTGGGAGGTACTACTTCAAATAATATTGCATTCATTGTGAGAAATATCTTCCCAGATTTCCTCCAGTGTTCCAAAAGACAAATTACTCTTGAAGTTTCCATTTCTTCCTGGGGAAAAAATATTAAAATAGAAGAGAGAAGAAGGAAATAAATAGAGATAGATGAGGATAGAAAATTTTCCACATTCCCTACTTTGGCCTTTTCTTTTCCATTCTTTTGGTGCTTTTAGAAATAATATTTCCTTTTTGCTCATTTTCTACTGCTTAAATGCTTCCTTCATCTTTGTTTTATTTTTCATCAAGTATGCTTGCCTCTACCTTTGTACAGAGAAGAATACATTCTGGAATGGGCAGATGGAGTTCATTTCCTGTCTTCCATAGGTGGTCAAGGCAGGGGTTAGGGCCAGCCCAAAACTGTGATAATAACAAAATATTTCTTTGTATCTTTGGACCCTTCCCTATCAAGCTGTTCCTCTCATCATTTATGCATTGATTCAACAAACATTCATTTACCTATTAGGCATCAGGTACTCTGAGAATGCAAACTAAGTGAGGTTTCTTTCTACACCTCAAGAAACTCTTTGTTTAGTGTAGTGTTTCTCGATCATGTTTTCATTACAGTCCTCCTAAGGAGCCTCTTTAGACCTTTTTTCCCCCAATAGATCATTCCCATAGAATGAAATTTTAAATCCACAGATACACTGTTTATCTATTTATGAATTTGTGGCCTCCTGGAGGGCCACAAACCATTGTCATCTCTAAGGTTTTTGTACCTCCCCACCTCCGGGAACCAAATGTTGCCCCCTTGGGTGCCATACTGCTCCCCTTGAGAATGCATGGTTTAGTGGGAGAGAATGATGTAGACAAGGAGATGACAAAATGATGTGACAGAATCACGGTAAAACAAAATGCATCAGGTCTCAAAGAAAGGAGAGACCTTACATGCAAAACTACTTGGATGGAAGAGCCTGTGCTGGGGGCTTTTAGGAATAAAAAAAATTAACAAACAATGTCTCAACTTCCAAAACATTTACAAAAGAGCAATTCTTCTGCTATAGTTTGGATATGATTTGTTTTTCTCCTCCAAATTTCATGTTGAAATTTGATTTCCAATGTTGGAGATGGGGCCTAATGGGAGATATTTGGGTCTCGAAGAGATTATCTTCCTGGGGGTGGGGGCAGGCAGTGACTGAGCTCTCACTCTATTAGTTCCTACGAGAGTTTATTATTAAAAAGAGCCTGGAATCTCCCTCCCCCTTCCTCTCTCGCCATGTGATCTCTGCACACATTGGAACCCCTTCACCTTCCACCATCAGTGGAAGCTTCCTGAGGCCCTCACCAGAAGCAGATGCTGGCACCATGCTTCTTGTACAGCCTGCAAAACTGTGAGCCAAATAAACTTCTTCTTTTTTTTTTTTTATAAATTATCCAGCCTCAGGTATTCCTTCATAGCAACACAAATAGACTAAGACATCTTCCTCCTTCCTTCCTTCCCTTCTCTATCTCTTCCCACTTCCCTCCACAAATTCTTCTTAAGTAACTAGTAAGTGCCAAGCACTGAAACTTTTCTCAAACTTTCCCTCTCTAGTCCAGTTTTGCTTTTTCCTTCTACCCTTATCAGATCCTAGTGCTTTTCTACTCTCTCCTAAAGTAATTTATTCAGGTCCCTTATCTCCACTGATGTTTACATGACTGATGAAAGACTAAAACGTTATTCTTTCATGGTCAAGATGGCACATTATCTTCTTCCTTAGGTATAGAATCTTAGTTTTATTCTAGATTGCAATAGAACCAGTGACAAGACTACATTACCCAACCTACCTTGCAGCCAGGGTTGACCAATATGATATAAAGAAGTTGTTGGATGGGGTGTTCAGGAAGCCTCTTTAGAAAAGAATAGAAGCTGGCATGTGCCTTTTGCCTTTTCTTCTTTCCTGCTGGCTGGAATACACATATGACAGCTTGCACTCCAGCAGCCATCTTGGACTCTGAGTGGAACTTGGAGATGCAATGCACATGCTTAGGATGATAAAGCAAAAAGCCTAAAGCAGCCCAGGTCCTTGGTGACATGGGACTTCCCTCCCAACACTGGACTGCTTCTTCCAGATTTATTGTACGTGAGGGAAAAATAAACTCTTATGAGTTTAAGCCATTGCTATTTTGGGTTTTCTATTTCATGCAGCCAAATCTAATACTAACTAATACCTTCCAGTGGTTGTATTTGCATTTCAATGGGCATTAAACATTTAAACTAAAAGAATGAAACTCTGTCCCCAAGTTTCAGGCAGAAACCAGCCGGCAGGATTTTGAGGTCTTAGATCTTCTTTGGGAAGCTGTGTTTTGTAATTATCTTCTATCTTAGCAACTCTGCGATGTTATTCAAGCTATCAAATAACATTAAAAATGCCTCATTCTTATGAAGATAACTATGGTTAATTATTTAAATGGTTTAGTGCAAAAAAGAAAAACCCTTTAAAATAAAAATATAAGGCCAGGCATGGTGGCACGCACCTGTAATTCCAGGTACTCAGGACGCTGAGGCAGAAGGATCACTTGAGCCCAGGAATTCGACGCTGCAGTGAGCTATGATCATGCCACTGCACTCCAGCCTGGGCGACAGGGCAAGACTCCATCTCTAAAAAAGTAATAAATAAATAAAATAAAATAAATATATAAGTGTTTAATTACTAAGTTGATTGGTTTTAATGAAAATCCTGTACCTCTTCAAAAGTGTAATTCAGACTTATGTTTGGGCACTCTTATAACCTGCATTTTTGTTTGTTTCCTGGGCTTATGCTGAGCAAACAAAAATCTAGAATTGGACTTTGATAAGCAACAATTATCTTAACATGTATATGCCCACGGCAATGCATAATCCAGGTGGAAAGCTGGTGCCCAGAGCAATATAGCTGTAACAAGGAGCTATCTCTGCTTGGTCACACCACCATTAAAACAAGTCAATCCTGGAAACTCAGAAACTATACATAAGAATTCTAGTGACCAAGAAGATATGAATCATGAGGGTTGGGAAAAGAAAAATTAGATTACATCTATGTTATATTAAAAATCTATTATGTGCGTGGTTGTCTTATACGTTATTTGATATTGAGTTTGTCTAGGGATATAAATCCCAGGATAAGTATTTAGATATGTTTTTTTAATTAACTTCTAAATAATTGGGAGCTAGCATGAAGCTGCAATTCAAGCCTCTATTTCTAATCTCTGCCCTCATTTCAAATGCACATTAATTCACCCCGGCACAAGGACACTTATCCATCCAGAAAATTATAAGATAAATATTCAAGTTTTCCAAAGAGTGCGTTTGAGCTGCTGAACCCCTTGAGCTACCAATGAAGAGAGTCCTTCTCTACACAGACCTCACTAAAACCATGAACAGCATCTTGCTAACATTTGCCTAGTCACATTTTCCAGAAATGCCCCCAAATGTTTATTTTGGTTTATAGAGATAAAAATTGCTTGCTGGTTACTATAACGTGTGCTTGTGTCAAACTGAATACCAACTCTTAAGACTTTCTAATTACACATTCATGAATACAAAGTAGTAATCCCATAGAGAGGATCAATACCCATGAATATGTAAATATAGCTCCAGAAGATGGTTCCTGCAGCCAAGGGTCAAAATAATCAGCACCCCCTTAAAAAATAAGTAACTTTATGTGTAACATCAACTCCCTTCAAATGAAGCCAAACAGACATTTTAAAACAAATAAACAAAAATATAACCTTTAGAAGAAGGCAGTAAGTATGGAAGTTGAGTAGACAGGACCTGTAGCAGATAGTTCTGAGATTAAACGTAAAGTTATTAGTCAGGGTTCCAGCAGAAAACAGAAGGTACACTCAGCTGGAATCGGTGCAGATGATTTAGTGGAGAGTATATTTATGGAGGTGTGGGCAGGGTTAAAGAAACCAGCAAGAGATGTCAGAGCACCCAGAGACTAGCAACAGTGGAAAGCTCTTGCTACCCCTGGGCCAGAAAGGGGAAGGGAAAGAAAGAATGTTAGCAGCTTCCAGGAGGAGCTGGGGCTATGGAGAGCCGCCTACCGACAGAAGATACTGTGGCCATAGCCATACAGATGGAGCAGGGAGGGAGGTGGGAAGAAATATGCCAACCCCGCTCTGCGCTCTCTCGCGCGCGTGCTCTTTCTCTCTCTTTCTCTCTGCTCCCACCCACCAGTCTCCTATGGTGACTCCCATTGGCTGAACCCAAACAGAGCAAGGCCCAGATGGGCCCACAGTGGGTTAGGAGGGGGGATTCAAATAGAGAATACTAGCATGCTGTGGAATGTGTACATCAGGGTAGAAACAGTACATATCTCCAAAATTTGTCTTGAGGATTAAATAAGACAGTGTATGCATAATACTAACAACAATGCCTGGCATAAGAGAAGCATCTAATTAATGCTAGCTATTATTTTTATCATAGGGGCTATTGAAGATGCAGACATACTTATTTGTTTCAAGTTATGAGCAGCTTATAAATCAATGCTAAGATTTATGACCTCTTGAATATGATTCTTAAAGCTGGCTTGCACATATGTCTTTGCAAACTGCCTTTTTCCATTAAACTGTATGATCTTATTCTGTGCAACATAACAAGCAATGCATCAGACAGCAACTTCATCTCACTGAAGCCTGTACAGGCATATGATCCATTCAAATAATAAAGCACACACCAAAGAATATACAGAAACTTCTCCTTCCTTCCCCATTTGGAAAAGTTCAAGTTTTCTCTTTTGATCTGCAGGTGGACTCATGAAACATTAGCATTCTAGATCCTTCGGCTCTCAAAATTCTTCCCCACCTGCCTTTGATGCCTGAAATTCTTCTATAAAGAAATAAAGCTTTTCCTTCTGTAACTGAAGTCAAGACACGAAATGAAAATGGGCCTTGGGGAAAGAGCTGTTGGCCAAGAGTTCAGATGCTTCCTGGACAGCAAGTTTTGATAGAGGCAAAAAGGGTGAGAACAGGCTTCCCTTAACTACCCAGGCCCTGCTGAGACTGACTTAGGCAAGGGAAGTGGGAGTATTCTCCACTGGCTGTGCCAGGGAAGGAAGGTCCCTGGGCCTGGGCTGAATTAAAAGGGGTGTGACTCAAGGCAGTCTGAGGCAGTGCGGCCAGCTGCAGGGGAGAACTGGAACAGTTCTTGACTGGAGCCAAGGTCAGAGCTGGGAAGTCAATTTCATGTGTGCTATCCAAAAGGTGAGGCCAGGACAGAAAACTAGTATGGAATGTTAGTCGTGCTTGGGGGCAACGGTCAAAATACTTAACATGTGTAATACAGAGATGTGGATTATAGAAGTACAATATATGTAGATGGAGATAGAGACATGTTTGGTTATGGTGGTACATATTATATAATATATTAATCAAAATTGAAATGCATAGAATTCATTTTATTCTCTAACTAAATTCTATATTTTACATATCATAAAACTGTTTATTAAATCATTCATAAAATAGTTCTAATAATTCTAAATTTTTTGTTGACTTTTAGAAAATCTTGATGTGGTCTTTTATTTGACATGGGCTGTTACTACCAAATAATGCCTCTGAGTGAGGAATGATTCGATGTAGGGAACAATAGCAAATTCTTCTAACAATGACACCATTAACTTGATAGTCATTAGGTCTTGTAGTTTCAATTTGTAGATAATTCATCTTAGTATTATGTGTTCACAGTGCTGATGTCTCTTTCAGTTTCTGCTAAAGTTAAAGCATTGACATTTGAAGACTTTATGACTCTTATAATTCTGTTGAGAATTTTGTATATTCAACATTTCTTTTGTTTTCATGACATTTCATGCCTAAATCCTGAAAATCATTTATTGAAATGTTATATAAAATTGTTTGTCTTAATTTAAAATTTTTGATTTTCTTCAATCCAAAGAGATTCACAAACACCACTTGGTCAAATTTCAGGATTCAGTATTATGTGTTTTGTCCTCATATTTGTCAGTAAACAATAAATCCACTTTTAAGTAATTGTTAAGGCAAATAAATAGTATTTTTTCTTGAAATCAATATTTGTTTAGTTTCAAAGGGTATATCATATTTTTTTATCTCTACAATATCACCCACCTCTCTTTTATACTTTGATTTATTTTGTTTTATATACTCAATAACTTTTCCCCTTCATCTAATTAATCTGCCAGTTTTCATATAGAAATATTTCTTTCTTATAGAGCTGAAGAAGGCTATTTACACCTCACTTAGAATATCATTGATTGAAGCCAGCTCTCTTAAAGATATTATATACATGCCATGGAGTATTACTCAGCCATAAAGAGGAATGAAATAATGTCTTTTGCAGCAACTTGGATGGAACTGGAGACCATTATCCTAAGTGAAATATCTCAAGAGTGGAAAAACAAACACCACATGTACTCTCTAATAATTGGGAGTTAATCTATGGGCACACATGGACCCAAAGAGATGTAAAGGTCATTGGAAATCAAGAAGCGGGGAGGGTGAGAGGGGGAAGGGGTAAGAAGCTACCTATTGGGCACAATGAACACTATTTTGGGTGATGGGCACACTAAAAGCCCTGACTTAAACATTATAAAAGGTATCCATGAAACAAAAACATTTGTACCCCCTTAATATTTTCAAATTTAAAAAATTAAACACAAAATTCAAAAAAAAGTATTTTTCAAATATTTAATGAATTACACTTAATTTCTATTAAAGTGACTACACAAGGCTTAATATCATCTCCAAACGTTTCTGCAGCTCTACCTCAAGAGATCCAAATATTCTTCCCATTTTTGTTACTTTAATTTCCAGATTTTCAGATGTTATATTTAATTCTTTCCAATTATTATTATTATTATTTTATTTTTTGCAGAGATGGAGTCTCTTTATGTTGTCCAGGCTGGTCTCGAACTCCTGTCCTTAAGCTATTCTCCTGCCTTGGCGTCCCAAAGTACTGGGATTACAAGCGTGAGCCACTGCGCCCAGCCAATTATTATTTTTGAATGGTAGTATATTGTAAAATTTATTGAGAAAGGATTTTAAATGTTTTACTTCAGGGGTTGTTAAACTTTTTCTGTAATGGGCTGGAAGGTAAATATTTTAGGATTTGCAGGACACACGGTGCGTGTAACAACTGCTCGATTCTGCTGTTGTAGTAAGGAAGCAGTCATGGACCGTATACAAATGAATGCGTGTAGCTGTATTCCAATAAAACTTTATTTGTGGACACTAGAATTTGGATTTTATGTAATTTCACTTGTCACAAAATATTTTTCTTCTTTAGCTCATAGGCTGTACAAAATTAGGTTGCAGGCCAGATTTGAATCCTGTGTCCAGGGAACAATCTCTGTTTTACCTGATTCATATTTTTATTGCATCCTCCAACTATAATTGAATGCAGTGGCTTAGTTCCAATTTAAAATATCCAGAAAGATTTCTAAAATTTTGGCTGATAACCTATTCTTTTTATCAGGCAATAAGGTTTTTCTGTAAAGATGTGTCACTTAAATAATTTTTCTCAATAGAGTATAATATATTAATATAACAATAGAGTATAATTTATTACTCCTGTTGGTTCCATAATATCAACAAAACCTGCCAAACTATTTTCAGTCTTGATTTTTATAATTTAGGTAAGTTATTAAAATAATTTTTGTGAAAAAGTTGGAGCATCTTTGATAATTATTGAAATTTTTATCACCTGGTTTCAGAGGTTTTCCTAAAAATTATCTTCTCATCTCACTGGATAAGTTTTGCAATAGGAAGGCCCTTAAGTCTAGATTGCATTGATATGCTCATATCAATATTATTCTTTCTTTGAAGTTCTCATAAAAATTTCCTTCCTGAAAAAGATTGTTTTTAACTATGTAGACAGTGTTTAAAATTCTGATTGTACTTTCTAAATATTTTTCATTTGCTTTTTTGACATTTTGATCAAATTTCGGGGGAAGTGTTTTTACTGTTGCCAAAGCTTTATCGTGTAAAAGTGATTCTGACATTATTCCAACTTTGTCCTCATTGACGGTCGTGAATTTTTTTCCTGAACCATGAGTTCTAACAGAATATGATTGCCATTTTGATAAAAACACATGTTCAGCACTTTCAAATTTGAGTGGTACAACTTTTGAGTACATTCGTACCTAACATTTATGTCAGGGGAAATAATAAGCTGCTTGCATTTTTTGTTGAAATAATCAGGCTGGTTTTGCATTGCAGAATTACAAATTATTTTGTTTTGGACTGGAAGGAGAAGTGAGAGGAGGAGTGGGAAGGAGAGGGTGTGGAAAGACTGAGGACAGGATCTTGGAAAACAGCAATATTTAAGGAGCAAGGAGGCAACGAAGAGAAGCCCACGAAGACTAAGAGCGAACTGTCAAAGGTGAGGAGGGACACAAAGAGAGGGTGGCATCGTGCAAGTGGAAGGAGAGTTCTGAGAAGGGGCCAGCGCTATGGTGTGTCTGGATTTGGCGATAAGAAGGCCCTTAATGCCTCAGCCTGAGCGGTTGCAGGGGCTGAAGAGAATTGCAGCAGTTGGCATAATGAATGGGAGATGAGCAGTGAACATCATAATAAAGAAACTAGATCAAAAGAGAAGGGAAAAAATGGCGCTGGCAAGATGGACGAGAGGGCCAAAAGAGGGTCTGATGGGAAAGTGTTTATAGCCCAGACGAATGAAAGGCAGAGGAGGGGGATGTAAAGGGACAAAGAAATGGAGGGCAGACCATGAGGATGAGAGGCGGAAAGAATCCGAATGACTCGCGGGGGTCGCGCGAAGGTGAGGGCTTTCTATTTGGCTTCTGCGTTCTCTGTGCTGTGTGAGGAGGTCGCACGCTGAAAGTAGAGGACTTTAAGGTGTGCTAGAAAGCTGGAGAGAGCTGCTGTGGACGATGGGAGAGGGAGGATGTGATCGGACAGTAGGGCTGTGGAGTTGAAGATTTTAAGATCCTGGGTAAGCGCCGTAACCACTTCTCTCCAACTGCCCTGCCCTGGCTTTCCTGAGGTTGCCAAGCTGTGATGTCATCAAGTAGGAAATTAAAACGATATAGCCTGTATTTTGTGCCTGGGATTTTCCAGTTTCATTTCCTGCTGCTTCTTACGTGTAGACGGCCATTTAACGTTGAGATTGGCCTCTCCGCTGCAGATCACATGATCCTAATTAGGAATAGGGGGCTAACAGCTGAGCAGAGCTCAGGGGTCCCTCCAGCAACCTCACAGCGTTGTGAATCCCGAAGCAATTCTGCTTGGGGTCTTTGTCAGAGGAGTTCCCACAATCCAATGATCAGCCTCTGGAGTCCTTTTGGGGTGGCCTTGAACCATGGCTGGATTCTCTAAAGGCCCCCTGTGAGTGGTTCCCTTCGTTACAAAGGTATTAAGTGCCCTTGAGGTCTGGTTTTCAGTTACCAATCCAAGCAAGACCCCTCAAGTGCTCACCCAGTCCCAACACGCGTGACCTCTCTCGGGCTTGGATGCTGTCTGGGCCTTCTCAATCTGCCAACACCCTTCTTCGCTGCTAAATGCACCCCCACCCTCACCACGAGTTGGATGCCACCAGGCATGCTGCCCCTGCCCCCAGCTGGCTCCGCCCAGGAGATTCACTCTGACAGG
Organism: Avahi laniger; assembly: GCA_963575035.1. Lineage (NCBI taxonomy): Eukaryota > Metazoa > Chordata > Mammalia > Primates > Indriidae > Avahi > Avahi laniger. The sequence goes on from CAUYSK010008820.1 coordinate 11,748, forward strand.
TGCTGGCCTGTGGGGCACTTTCCCTGTATTGACAATTCATGAACAAACATGCCTCCATTCTTGTTGTCCAGAGTCCTGGGGCTCCAGGGTGGGACCCAGCCCAGCACGCCCAGGTGGCTCAGTCTCATATTCCCTAGCCTCCCAAAGTACTGGGATGCTCAATGCTCAATGCTCAATGCTCCATTCGTAGGGTATCTGTCCGCTCACCCTGTCTCCAGCACTCTCCCAGCCTATGGAGGCAGGTGGACCCATCGCTAAGACACTTGGTGATGGCATTCCTATTCCTTCCAGCTGACCACTTACCTCCCAAGTGACCAAAGGTCTGCATTTTCAGCTTAGAAGTGAAAGATGTCCCTCCACTTCCATGGGTCCTATCTGCCCGTCAAGGCAGAGGCTAAATGCCACTTCCTCCATGCAGCTTTCTCCCATGCCTGCAAGTAAATGTCATTTTTTCCTTCTCTAAACAGCCACAGAGTCTCACCAGTGCTTCAAATTCATTCATTCAATAAACATTTATTAAGAATCTTCTGGTGGTGATATAGCACCTCTTATATACTCCTGGAAAGGGCTAGAACACATTCTACTAAGCAAGATATCCTAAGAATGGAAAAACAAGCACCACATGTACTCACCATCAAATTGGTGTTAACTGATCAACACATAAGTGCACATATAAGAATAATATTCGTTGGATGTCGGGCAGGGGGGGAGGGGGGAGGGGGGAGGAGGGGACAAGTATATACATACACAAAGAGTGCGATGCGCACCATCCGGGGGATGGACACGCTTGAAGCTCGGACTTGGGGGGGAAGGGGGCGCAAGGGCAACATATGTAACCTAAACATCTGTTCCCCCATAATATGCTGAAATAAAAAAAAAACCACTCTTTATACTCCTGCTTTGTGTGCCTAGCTCTCAGCACAGGCCTCTCATGCCCTCCAAGGAGGACATCGCTTCCTCCGCAATAACCAAGGGCTCCATTTACTTGGGCTTAGGCTGTAGCTTTTTGTGCTCCGCTCTATACGCAGAAGCAACGTGTGGCTGTATTCCACTGTTACTTTGTTGCACGCTTGGAAAAACTTTTTCTTTCTTTGGATATCCTCCCTCCCTCAAGAGTTGGGCCCATTATTTTCAACTCTAGAAATACAAAAGATTTTTTCCATGCCATTTCTTGATAATAAAGGATGATAGACTCAGACTTTTGGTATTCAGAGGGTCTGTTTAATATTCTCTTCCTGGACTTGGCAGCTTCTCTTCTTTACCCTTTGCAAACAAAGCCAGTTATCTCTGGACCAAAAGGTGTATAGGTTTCAAAATGACAACCTACGAGTTATGTTCTGAGGCATATGTGTTTTGTTCTGTCCATATAATGTTTAAAATATTTTAAAATTGTCAAACTTTAAAAGGGACATTTTCCTATAAAAATCTCTTTAAAAACAAGATCTGGCATCATTGCCACAGTGTTCCTACACCGAACCACGTGGTAAGAGCTGAGTAGCAACTTCTTCCTTTCGGAGAAGCCTAGGGGTGTGTGCTCTTTGGTTTGTCTGAATCACCATTCAGCTGGCTTCACTCATTTCACAAACCTGCCTGATTCTTCCATAGGTGTTTGAGTTTAGACCTCTGCAATAGAATTTCATCTCCTCTAAGGTTCTGTTTATCCTCTACATTGGGCTGAGGAATATCCCCCCAAAATATCTAAGTCCTAACCCCTGGAACCTGTGAATGTTACCTTATATGGCAGAAGAGGTTTGCAGATGTGATTACATTGGCTCTTGGGTTGGGGAGATTATTTTGGATTATCTGAGTGGGCCCTGAAAGCAAACACAAGTGTCTCTATGAGAGGGTGAGGCAGAGAGAAATTTGATGACAGAAGTCGAAGAGGCAATATGACAATGGAATCGGGGAGAAAAAGCGATGTGATGCAGGGCCATGCGTCCCCGAGGAATGAAGATGCCTCCAAAGCAAGGGTGGGCAAGGGACAGGATTCCCCTCAGAGCCACTGCAGGCAGCACCTCCCTGATGACATCCTGATTTCAACTCAGTGAAACTGATTTTGGACTTCTGATCTCCTGCAGACAATAATGTGTGCTGTTTAAAGCCACAAAATTTGTGGTAATTTATTGCAGCAGCCACGGAAAACTCACACATCTTCTCTGGATGGGAAAATGGATTTGGGGAGGAGAGTATGTTAATTGAATTTGCCCTCCTAGGGGCAATAATGAAACACTAGTCTCTCTTGCTAAAAAGCCATAAAAATAGACCGCAAGCAAATCTCTAGCAGATTACCTGAATGCTGTGACCATCCTGTTACACCATCATACATTTTCCCATGTTAAAGCAGTTCCCTGCTCACGGGGGTTGATTTTAACATGTTACCCTCAGGACCATGTTGGGTTTACTCACAGAGGTATCAGCTCTCTACCCACCACTGTGTGAACAAATAGAAGAATGTCTAAATGTTACTTTATATATTTACTATAATACTGTCTACTTCCCTTCTTCGCCACTGGAACCTATAAAGGGGAAAACTAATCAAATAATTTTAGTTGCTAGGAAAGACTCCCAAGTTTCTATATGGTGAGATGGATAGATGATGTATAGGTAACTAGATTACCATTTGAATTTATATACTCAAATCCTCCAATGAATCTAAAAATAAATTAATCTAGAAAAGTCAATTTTAGTCATAAAATTCAATTGTTTCTTTCTTCAGCTTGGAAGAGAGAAATAAACATTTGGAAGATTTAATTAGAAGGCCTAAAGAAAGAGTCAGAAAACCAAGGTAAGTTTTCCTTTTTAAAATTAATAATTTCTTTAACTTTAAAATTATTAGGGGGGAGGGGGAGCAAGGGCAACATATGTAACCTGAACATCTGTACCCCCATAATATGCTGAAATAAAAAAAAGAAAAAATATACTAAATAATACATTTTTAAAAACTATTTTTCTTATCTCCATTTAAGATACATGATATGAAAATGCTTTGTATTTTGCCTAGCATAAAATAGTTGTTTGAGTAATGTTTTGTAGAGCCTGAAATGGAAAGCCAGGTTCCCTGTCCTTATGGAACATACAGTCACCTCTAAGGAAGATACTATAAAGATTATGAGCTAAGATTTTTTTCTACCACAAAATTACTTACTCTGCTATGTATTTTTTTTTAAGGGACAGGGTCTCTTGTTCTATGGCCCAGGCTGGAGTGCAGCGGAGTGATCACAGCTCACTGTAATCTCGAACTCCTGAGCTCAAGCAATCTTCCCACTTTAGCCTCCCAAGTAGCTAGGACTACAGACATGTGCTACCATGCCTGACTAAATTTTTTATTTTTTGTAGAGACAGGTCTCACTGTTGCCTGGTCTCAAACTCACTCCTGGCCTCAGGCAATCCTCCTGCCTCCTACTGTATATTTTAAGACCAGATTTTCTTACACTAACATTAAATCTTATAATCTGTTATTTTAGAAGACTCTCAATTTCTGATGCTACAAGGTATATGCACAAATCCTGTGGCATTAAGAACATAACAAGATATTAAAATGAGACTCTTCCTGGCCCAGTTCCTCAGGTGCTAATAAAACAGTTATGAGTTCCCAAAGTCAGAGTGAGTTTTCCTCATGTGCAGAGTTTCTGAAGGAAATTATTTCAAAGAACCCATTCCATGACTCCTATCCCTTGGCCAGATCCAAGATATAAAAAGTGTAGAGAGTGGGGAAGATCGGAAAAGATATTTCTTTGAATCTATCATGTCGTGAGGTCCCATCTCCCCCAAGTAATTCTGCCTCTTTTTCCTAAAGCCTTATGGCCTTATGAGGGATTTCCACAGAATCACCTAGAGAGTTTTGGAATGCGTTCCCTACAAGTTGGGAAACACAGAGGACTGGTGATTCATTCACACCTGAGAAACTAAGGCAAGGTGTGGCAGCACAGCAAAGGGGCTGTGTTGGGTGGCTTTCCTTCTAGAGCTTGTCAGGACAAAGGATGGGTGTGATAATTCCCTACGAAGCATGCAGGTGAGAGGTGAGTTTTCTTAGGCTCTGCTGAAGGTGGCCTGAAAAGTTACCAGCAGCAAGAAACTGGAATAGAATGTCAGACTCTTAGGGGCTGAGGAAGGAGTATTGAGTGACCACCTAGAAGAGAGATGCATCAGCTTGGGTCAAGGGAACTGCAGGACAGAGGTCCCTAGCAATGGCAAGCTGAGACGCTGAAGCCACCAGGCAAGTAAGAGCTGTCCTGCTGCCTTACTTCTCTCTCCTCTTGCAAATGGAGAAGGAGGTGAGCAGAGAGAGGGCAGAAACTGGCCTCCAAAGGCAATTGTGTCCACCAGCTGCAGGCCTGAGCTGACAGAGGGGGAGGAGAAGTCCTGCTTTTGAATGAAGATGAAAGGATTGATTAATAATATTAAGATTGGACATTTTACTTACTGAATTGAGACTGTTGGTGCCTCACAGTGAGAACTGACTGTTAGCCTAGGGTGTCCAAAAAAGTCATTGTGCCTGCTGTATATTCATCCAGTGACCAAGGAAAAGCTTCCCCGAGTGAAAAAAGCTTAAGGTAGAAGTAAGAGACCACAATTAAAGTTGCATTTTGATTTTGTCATGAGTCGTGTTTGTTCAATATACCATTTGCAAATACAACAATGTTTTTAAAATCAGAACCCCTTGGCAGATTTAAACTAGTGTTTGCAAAGCGACAGATTAATTATGACGTTTTTCCTAATATGAAAGAATGTGATCTGATATCACAAATACTCAGTAAATGTTAATTTAAACTGGATATGGATCTTCTAAGTTACTGAGAGAAACTATGGAATATTTTTTCTAGAATTATTTTAAAATAAGAAAGTTTGAATATAAATATACATTTGTTTCATTGGTTCAGCCATTTGTTTACTTGGCCTATTTTCATGATGGATACGAGGCTCATTTATATAGATTTAGACTGGCCTTGAAGCAAGGGGGTGAGATGGGGCAGAAGAGCTCTCAAGGCCCTTTCCAGCCAATAAGATCAGTTGTTAGAAGACTTCAGACCTACATGAGCCTGCAGCCTCCACTGTCTTTGAAGGCTCCCATTGGCCGATTGGTCTCGGTACATTCAGCATGCGCATACGCTCTAGACTACCTCTACGTCATCTCAAAATTATGATGCTGCTTTGGTAAATTGTCTTTAGTAGTGGAAATAGTGGAAAATAGGGATATAAAAGTGAGTACTTTAATAGTCTCAGATGTCTTATTTTTATTTTTTAATTTTTTAAAATAAGTCCTCATCAGTCAACTTGAGCGATGCTTTATTTTTGCCTCTAGTTCTTCATCACTTTCAAGGAAATTCCTTAGGTGTTCAAGTGATAGCCAGAATCTTATCCTAAGTAAAGCTAAGAGAATGTTAAATGTAATGAGACTGTGGCTCAATGTTTTTATTTAAGTGCAGTAAAAGTGATCCATATATCATATACCAAAAAACCTTATCTTAATCTTTGAGAGTCTTGTACTTCTGTCTTAAATGACAATTGCTCCTTGAACATGAGGAAAAAATATGCTAAATAATGGCATACTTGTTCATCATGTTCACTACTTTAGTCCTCTCTCCCCTCTCTTTTTTTTTTTGACATTATTTTCTGTTTCTATTTCCTACAGACCAAGAAGCTTAGAAAATCACCCAAAATCCATGACCGTGGTAGGTCATCTTGATGGTCATTATAAAGGGTGTTATGTTTCCATGTAGTTTGACAATAACGCAAGATTAAATATGAGTTCCTGAAGTCACATTTCTGTAATGTTCAGCTAGCCTTCCCCTCCATGCTCAGATGAGGGCCTCTCCCTGCTCCTGTCCTTGGAAGCCCCTCCCTCTGAACTTGTGCTGGTCCCCGTAACTCCATTCCCGCTGCGACTGCTTCATTTCAAGCCCACGTCACGTTTCATCTGACCTCATACAGTCACCTCCCAGTTGGTGTTTCTGCCTCCGGTTCTGCTCCCGTTCTTTCCGTCCTCCACAGAGTAGACAGTGATCTCTCAAAAGCAAAATATGACCATGCCCCTCCCCTGCATAAAGACCTTCGATGGTTTCCGGTCGCATTCTGGATAAAACCCCAGCTTCTCAGCATGGCATACAAGGTCCTCTGTGATGTAGCTCTTGCCTTCCTATCAACCTTATCATTCACTGCTTTCTCCTCATCATACACTTGTAGTTTTCTAAACATGTTTAACCACTTGTAGTTTTCTAAACATGCTACATTATTTCCTTTTTTAATTTTTAGTTCATGTATTAATTGTACATATTTATGGAACACAGAGTGATATTTTGATATGTGTATATAATGTATGATGATCGAAGCAAGATAATTAGCAAATTCATCACCTCAGACATTTATCATTTCCTTGTGTCATTCAAAATTTTCTCATTTAGCTATCTGAAAATATACAATTATTGTTAATTGTAGTCACCCTATTGTGCTATAGAACACTAGAAAGTATTCCTCCTATATAGCTGTAATTTTGTCTCCATTAGCCAGCCTCGCCCTCCCCAGCCCTCCCCACTCTCCTCCGCAGCCTGTGCTACAATTCCACGCTCTACTTCTGTGCCTGCTGTGTTATTTCTGTGCTTTCCTGTTACTGCCCACGCAGCTTGTCCTGCCTGGTATGTTCTTCCTCAACGTTTTTCCTCCCATGTTCTTCAGTTCCCACCTCACAGATGCCTACCAGCTCAAGCTACATCTCCTCCGACAGCCTTTCCTGCCTGTCTCCCAGATGGAACTGACTTGCTTCCTCCCATGTGTCCACACTATCCGGTGACACAATAGCACCTGTAACATGTCATTGCAGTTCTCTTCTGCTTACCTGTCTCTTGACTTGACTAGAACTCTTTCAGTGCAGGAATTGTCTCATACTCATTTTGGTATCCCCAAGCACCTATCCCATAATAGGTGCTAAATAGAAGTGAATTTTAGTTAGACTTGGGACCCAGGACCGATGCTAGAGTGATTCCAAATAGAAGAGGCAGCTGCTGCCACCTCTGCCCCACCCCAGACCATGGTGTGTATTCGTAAGTACCACGGCCTATTTAAGACACAGCTTTGGGGAGAAGGAAATAATCTACAGGGTATGTCTCTCTACACCCTGATTGAGACCAGCGTTTCTAACAGTTGATTTATGAGGGTCCCTTAATACTATAAATTTTTAATTACACTGTGCTGGTAAGTCACTCATCAATGATTCAGATTTTTGCTTCTATTCCCTTTTCTACATTCTACCAGCTTCCAACCAAACCAAGCAAGATGAAACTCAGCCAGCCTTTTTCTTTATAGTGTTCTTTAGTGGGAGAAAGATTGAAACAAACAAACAAACAAAAATATTAGGTAAAATATACTATTGGTATTATTTGTGGAGTTCATCTATCTATAAGCTTTCTTTGTACCACTTTTCCATATGTAATCAAAAACTGGCTGTTTGGGAGTTCTGTCACTGAGTGACAGTTTTTTCTCAAAATTTATGAAATGTTTTTTCCTTTCATTTTTAGATGCCAGATACTTTACAAGGAAATAGAAATGATTTAGATTAAACAAGACTGAAGATTAAACCTTTATCAGTTTTGTCAACCACTCCAGGAAGAGTCATTACTAAGTATACTACCCAAATCAATACATACAAATGATACATTAAAATCTGCATAAATGGTGGTTTTACATTTCAAAAAATTGATAACTTTTCTTATAATTTATTCCTGTGAACAATCTAAACTGTTATACTTACACATAAACAGATGAATGCAATGGCTTCTTTTCCAAATATTCTCACAGAATACCACTCCCCATATTACCAGGCCTTTAATGATGTGCAAAAATAGTCATGGATTTCACTTCAACGTTTCGTTTCCCCTACAGGACATCCTTTTTTGCTCTAGGCAGGCAGGCTATTTCTACTACCAACCAAATTTTAAAAGATACTAATTCCAAAATCCTTTGAAATTAAAACCCAGATGAAAGGAGAGGACTGGTCTCTTAAGACCTAACCCTTATAATGTCTACCTTCGCATAGTTTTTTTTTTTTTTTTTTGAGACAAAGTCTCACTCTGTCACCCCTGCTAGAGTGCAGTGGCGTTATCATAGCTCACTGTAACCTCAAACTCCTGGGCTTGAGCAATCCTCCTGCCTCAGCCTCCCTTGGGCTGTAGCTAGGACTACAGGTACGTGCCACTGCGCCCCGCTAATTTTTCTATTTTTAGTAGAGATGGGGTCTCGCTCTTGCTGAGGATGTTCTCAACACCTTAATATAGTTTTGAGGAATTACTTCTGAATCTAAACAAAGGAGGCAGAGACAGCTGATTTTGTGAGACGCCTCAGAAAAATAAATGTATATAATATACATATTATCTTTTTGATAAATCCGAGAACCAGGTTGAATATACCAGGTATATATTGATCAAAATATACCTTGAGTGGAAGGGAAGAGATTTTTTTATCTCATCAAAGTTAGTTTTGTACTTAAATTAGTCAGGTAAGTATAAGAGGAAAATAAATGTAGTCTATATCTGCTCCTGAATAAACAAATGCTATCAATATTATTAACTATAATAATTATTATCATTGTAATTTTTATTGAAGAATTCTCTAAGACAGGTCTTATATGAATATTTTTTTTTTTTTGAGACAGAGTCTCACCCTGTTGTCTTGGATAGACTACAGTGGCATCATCGTTGCTTACTATAACCTAAAACTCCTGAGCTCAGGCGATCCTCCTGCCTCAGCCTCCTGAATAGCTGAGATTACAGGTGTGCACCACCACACCCAGCTAATTTTTTCTATTTTTGGTAGAGATGGGGTCTCGCTCTTGCTCACACTGGTCTCCAATTCCTGAGCTCAAGCGATCTTCCTCCCTCAGCCTCCCAGAGTGCTAGGATTATAGGCATGAGCCGCCACACTCAGTCCCTTATATGAATTTTGAAATGTAAAATTTGTTAATTTCTCAAACTCAAAGCATTGGAACATTACTTATGACAAATTCAACCATGAGAAATACACAGTGAGTTGCAGCTGTAACAGTGTTTCATTTTAGAAATTTAGGCATTGAAACCTTTGGAAGTTATTCAAGTTTTCAAAAGAGACATTATTATTGTGGTAGTAGTAGTTTCATGGGATGTTCTAGAGAAAAGGAAAATATGGTAGGAGAAAGGCAGCTGTTAAAGATGGGTAATGCAGTGTCTGGAATCTGCAGAGAAATGTGATGAAACAGGTGGAACACAGGTGGTCTGTAAACAGGACTGTTTGCTTAAGTGCTGCGAGACATTCATGATCTTTTACCTGCAGTCTGTCTCAAAATGAATGCACCTCCCTTGGCATATGGCTCACAGATGCAGAGTCTAAGCCAGTCTTGCTTTCAATAAATATTTAATGACTTTCAATAAACTACGTAACAGGCCTGTGTCAGATGCCAAAGATACAAAGGAAAATGAGGTGAAGATCACAAGGAGCACATAAACTATCGGGGGAGATAGAGAAGTAAACTGTGCTAGAACAGCGACAGGTGTAACTGTGAGAGGACATGGCCCTGGACCACGTGAGAAAACCTCAGGGGAGATTTTACAGGAACGATGACACCTGAGCCAGACCTTCCCCGAGACAGACGAGGAAAGCAAGAGCACACTCACAGCGTGGAGACCTGAGTACCCGGTTACATTCCCTGAAGTACAAGTGATGTCTAGAATCCGTGCTTTGCAGGGCAAGAGATGATGATTATCCTGAAGAGCATTATATTGCCATGCTAAGAAATTTGAACTTTATCTTGATGAGAAGCTGTGACGGATTTTAAGTAGAGGAGTGAGTGGTCGGTGTGCATTTTTGAAAGATTGTCCTAACAGTGATAGGAAGGGTAGTTTGATGTTGAGTGATGCTGGAATCAGGAGTACCAGTAAGCTACTGTGACAGTGCTCCAGGCAAGATAAATTGAGGCCATGAAATAAAAAGGAAGCTGTGGATGCAAAGTGATTCCAAAGGTGGAATGGAAGGACATGGGCATTGCCTAGCTGAGGGAGTAGGGAGAGAGGGGTCTGGGAAGCCTGGTAGAGCTCCGGGTGGACGGTGGCCACCTCAACTGAGGTGGAGAATACAAGAGAGACAGCTGTTTGCGGGGAGAGAGGTGGCAAATTTGAGGCTGCTGTGAAGCATCTACGTGGAGATTTAATGTGCAGTGACGCCTGTGCGGAGAAGGCTCCAGAGGGCAGGGAGGGACTGAGATGAAGGAGAGAGCAGGCATCATGGGGAGACAAGGTCTCAGAGGAGAGGAGAGGGATGGGGTTCCACAGCGCAGCCCAGGACAGGGGGCAGGGACACCTCTTCCTCTGAGGGTGGAAGGCAGGAAATGAGGACGGCATGGCCTGGGCACTTGTGAGCGGTGGTGCAGCAAGCCGAGGGAGCCCACGGCTGGAAGCTTCACCCTCTTCTTGTAGCAGGGAGTCGGAGGGGCTTGGGGGGAGGAGGGGAGGTTGAGACAGCCGCAGCTTCTGCTTTCACAGAGTGAAGCAGGTTACAGGGAGACAGTTTCCTCTCCCTTCCGGATTCCTGTGGACTTTTACCAATTTTCTCTCCTTCCCTCAGGTCTCTTTCATCTCTTGTCCCCTGGACTCTGATGCATTTCATCTCCTTGAGGACTTGCTCCAGCGGTCATTTTTACCTGCTCACACTTTTTATAGCTCTTTATTGAATTCTTACGCTGGCCTTAAAAAATCCTTCCTGCAACCCTCTTCCGTTCCAAAGCTACCGTGGTTCCTCCTTTCACTCCCCAGCATACCTTGCGAAAGATTATTTACAGTTTAAAAAGCACTTTCACGTGTTATCCTAATTATATAGCCTATCTCAACTCTTAGTGTTTCCGATAGCTGTTTTCCCATGCTGCCAGTCTTCATAACTCTCATTGATTTTTATTTTTATTTTTTTAGAGGTGAGGTCTCACTCTGTCACCCAAGCTGGAGTGCAGTGGCCCGATCATAGCTCACTGCAGCCTCGAGCCCCTGGGCTCAAGCCATCCTCCCACCTCAGCCTCCTTCCTGAATATCCTGCACACCACCATGCCTGGCTAATTTTTTTCATTTTTTTTTTACAAATGGGGTCTCACTTTGTTGCCCTGGCTAGTCTCAAACTCCTGGGCTCAAGCGATCCTCCCACCTCAGCCTCCTAAGCAGCTGGAACTACAGGAGCGTGCCAGCACACCCGGCTGGTTTTTCTATTTTTTTTTTTTTTTTTTTGTAGAAACAGGGTTTTGCCTGTACTCAGGCTTCTATCAAGTTTTTGTAGGAGTTAGCTAGCAAATTATATTGGGATTTAACAGAGACCACCACCCCTATGAAAGTGGCACACACCTTTACCATTCCCTGGGGATGCAGTTGTGTTTTTATTATCTTGGCTGGAGAGGAGAGTAGTGGTGGCAATTTCAGAAGCTTCCACTTGGCCTTTCATACTCTTATTAGCTCTTACCCCACATGTCAAGGAAACAATGTGAGTGTTTTTTCAACCACCAAGTATGTCCATTCATTCCATCTGTACCTTCTGAGACCAGATGTGGGTGGGTTTCATGCCCTGAAGTACCCACTGTTAGTTTGGTGCTAGGACTCCATTTATTACCTGGCCCCCATATGATCCTCCTTTAAAAGGGGACCATGTGGGCACTTTGGGTCCTGGATATAATGTCAATTCTGACTATGTCCAACAATTGTCAAGTGGTCTAGTGTTCTCCTTTCCACAATGCATGATTACTGTGTGCAAGTGGCCATAGGCTCCTTTGAGGAAGGATGGGTATTAACTACTGATTGGCAATTGTTGTGGTGTGCCAGGGCTCTTCATCATAGGAAGCTGGTTTCTGTTTCAGTTTTGGGATTGAGCATTGGCTCAGGCCCAGCTGAGTAAAGGATCTGGCTTAGTCCATTCCTGCTGCTCTAACAAAATACCTGAGACTGAGCAATTAATAAAAAAACAGAAATTTATTTCTCACAGCCTGGAGGCTAGAAGTCCAAGATCAAGGTGCCAACAGGTTCGGAGTCTGGTGAAGGCTACTCTCTGCTCCGAAGATGGTGCCTTGTTGCTGTGTCCTCCAGAGGGGATGGATACTGTGTCCTCACATGGCAGAAAGGATGGGGGGACAAAAAGATCCTAGCTAGTTCCCCCTAGCCCTTTTATAAGGTTGCTAATCCCATCCATGAGGACTCTGGCCTCAAGACTTAATCACTTCCTAGGCCCTGCTTCTAAATATTATCACATTGGAGTTTAAGTTCCAACATGTGAATTTTAGGGGACACATTGAGACAATAGCAGGATCATAACTTTTTATTGGGATGACTGCCCTCAGCCTCCTGGTCTGTCTTGATTTCTTTAATTGCATAAATTAAGCAATGCTCTTGTTGGGTGCCCATCTATCTTGCATCTAGGAGTGTGCTTCATCAACTGTTACCATAGCTTTCTGCAGGCTGCTGCCTCTGCCATTCCCCATCACCTCTCTCCTACTCCTGTTCTATAGCTCGTTGAGGTCATTGTGCCCACCTTGTTTCTCACAGTTTAGCAGGACCACCTAGGCTCCAGTCTCATCTTCTCATCCTCATTGCTATCAGCTCAGTTCCGTAACAGCAAGAGACGCTGTTATGGAACTTCAGAGCACAGCCGACCACTGATCTTCTCAGCCCCTGTCACCAGTGCATTCCTTTCGTAAATGGAGTGTCCTCTAAGCCCTCTCACAGAACACAAGCAGGTGTGTCCAGCTTTATGTAATACAGTCATCCCCTGCTATCCAACGGGGATTGGTTCCAGGACCCCCTGCAGATACCCAAATCCACACATGCTCAGGTTCCTTTTATAAAATGGTATAGTGTTTGCCCATAACCTATGCACATCTTCCTGTATACTTTAAGTCATCTCTAGATTACTTATGATACCTAAAGCAACATAAATGCTAGGTAAACAGTTCTTATACTGTATTTTTTATTGGCATTATTTTTACCGTATTGTTATTTTTATTTACTTATTTACTTTTGAATATTTTGAACCCAAGTTTGGTTGAATCCGAGGATGCAGAACCCACGGATATGGAGGGCCAACTATATGCATTCTAGGCCTACTTTCGGAGACCAGACAGAGGAGAAGGAGGGGCTGCTGAGGTGGGAGGAAAACCAGGAGAGAAGGGTTGCCATTGAGCCTAGAGCGACAAGCGCTTAAGAATGGGAGGAGGGAAGGTTCAGATGAGGCTGTTAGATTTAGCAAGTTTTAGTGGAATGTTAAAGAAAATGAAAGCCCAGTTGGATTAGGCTAAGAAGGAAATGGAGAGGTGAGATAGTGATGTTTTACTACACCAGGGAACAGAGAAATGAGACTTGCTGGAGGGGAATAGAGGCCTAGGAAGAGTTTTGTTTTTCAAGACAGGCAATGTTATAGTGTATTTGTATGTTGATGGGAGCAATGAATTAGAGAAGCAGAAATTTATCCTGAGGTAGAGGAGAGAGGGATATTTTCTGAACCACATGTCCTTGAGCAGGAGATGGGATCTAAACCACAAATAAGCCTATAAATAGCGTTTTATTGAACAGAAAGGAGGGCAGAGCCTAAGTATGCAGATGCAGGTGAGGGGGGGGTTCTGTGGTTGTGATTTCCTCTGTTCTGCACAAGGAGGTGTGCTCTGGGAAGGACTGGAGGCTCCCCTTCTTCGTGAACTCCCTTTAAAGTCATCCTTATTTCCTGTTTTGTTTTCCCACAGTGCCCCCCTTTATAAGGATCACAAAAGAATTTTTTTCCTCAGAGGTATAGTATAAAAAACCCAATTGTTTTTTTTAGCCCTTTCTATGTGAAAGAGCACTTAAGTCTTTGCTTGCAAAGTTATAATAAACATAGCTTTCTGGGGGGTTTTGCTCAATGTTTTTTCATTTCTTATTAGGTCTACAATCAAACTTGGGTTCACATTTATGGAGGAAAGATGTGACTTGTAACAATACCATGCCTTCATTGATTCAACACACATTTACTGAGTTCCCACTGGGTGTCAGGCACTATTCTGTCACATGGAATCAAAGGCACAAAGACCCCTGGCTGCAAGCTGTTCACAGACAGGAGACAAACAGGAGACACAGTGAACTTGTGTGGGAAGGTAGGAAGTGCTGTGAACACGAGGAGAGTAGAGGGAATGGGGAGTGTGAGCGTAGGAGGGTTGTACTTTTGAAGTGGGAGGTCAGGATAAGCCTCATCGAGAAGGTGACAGTTGAGCAAAGATTTAAAGGACAGAAGGGAGTTATTTGGCCACACAGTTGCCTGGGGGCACACAAGAGGACAAAAACCAGTGCTTAATAAACACATTTGCTAAGGATGCAGGGGGAAATTTTAAGTAATCAAAGGGAATGAACTCCCTGCTCCTACGAATTCTAAGGGAATAAAATGACCGAAGTGGAGAATCAAAGGCAGATTTGCCAGAGCTACGTGAATGAGAGTAACCAGGATGTGGTCTGTTCCTGGAAAACAGAAACTGTCAGAGAGACAGGTGAGAGTGGGAGAATGAGGAAATACTTGGGAGGACTTAAATAAGTTAGTAGATGGAATTCTTAATTCCATAAGTTAAGGACTGGAACCCACTGGGTGGAGAGCGCTGGGTGGGCATGGAGGGAAAGCTGCTTATTATGGGAGACCATGGAGCACAGTGATGCAGAATTGGTGAGCACTCCAGTCAGGGTGAGTATTTAACTTCCCTGATCCATAAGCTACTGCTTTTTATACTAATTGGACAGTCATGCAGGTCTATGTTTTCTATTTGTATGTTTTTATTTTCTCTAAATTCATCCCATCAGTAACATCCAGAGTAGGCACACTTTATTTTTTCCTGTTGTACATTTAGTAGCTGGTTGTCTAAAATTCAAGTCCCAAATAAAATCCATGAGTAATTGACTAAGAGATCCATTGTTGGGCCAAACCTTCTGGTCATCTAACTTATATTGTGGCGAGGCTATATTGCAATAGAAGACTAAATGTTTAGGTCTTAAGAAGACATCCCAGTGGGAGTCCTTGGGTGGGGCTGACTGAAGGTTGTCCTTGACATCAACTAGGAGAAAGAAAAGGACCATTTAGGGATGGTCGTGTCAATAGAAAAAAAAGGTCTGAGGGGTGTCCCCAACTCAGATGACCTTCAGGGCTCTGATCAGACATCAGGCTTCCCTGACTCTGAGTCAGACTGAAACCTAGAGATCCGGCCTGAAAACTTGAGTCCCTGAGCTCTGACTCAGACCAAGACCAAAAGATCTTCCCCAAAGCCAGGCATCCCTGGGACTGGGTGAAGACCAATGGGGGTGGTTAGGAGGCATCCTTCCAAGGCATCCTCCTGAGTGGTAGACCTGGTGCCAGTTTCCCTTCAGGACTAAACCTAGACAAAAGCTATCATTCCCAACCTTGGGCATATGACCATTTCCAGAACCCAAGAGACTCAGCGAATTCCAAATGGTTTTTGCACATTTGCACCGAAAAGGTTGTACTGAGAGCTGTGTAGCAGAAGAGAGAGCAGTCTCCAGATAGAGGCAGAAAAATGAACTCATACAGAGGCAGAGAAGTGACTTCCTCCCTCTCTGGAGGTAGCAGCAAGTCTTCGTATGGGTCATTAGATGTTAGGGTGTGGGGGGGGGGCTCACGACATGGGTGGAGAAACAATTCTCAACACACAGATTAAGATAGAAGTAAAATGTTTATTTTACTTCTCCTAAAGAGAAGGGAAAGGGCTCAGCACAAGAAAGGAAGAAAGAGTGCTGGCCTCCTTCAAGGCCAAGTGACTTGGGCTTTTTATTGGGGATTGTAAAAGGGTAAAGAAAAATTTGTTTCTGTAGACTGATTAACAGGAGATAGGTGAGTTATTAGGGTGTTAATTTCCCCCCTTTTTCCCCTTCTCCTGGGGACTGGCTCATCAGTACTCTGACCAAACTCATGTGGCGAATGTAAAAGAGGAGGATTTACACTTCCTTTTTGTCTGCTCAGCTCTTTTCAAATGCCATAAAACAATTTCTGCAGGCAGTTAATTTTTAAAGACCCATGTGATTAATCTTAAAGATAGCAAGTTAAAATCCTTGTGGTTAATCTTAAGAGACAGCGAGTTAGATAGTTTATTTTTCTGTGTTAGATAGTTTATTAGCAAGACTGTCCTTTCAGTAATCATTCGATAACATCATAGAAGTGGAAGTCCCAGCTTAAGCCTAAACTAAATTTTTCTCATAGTATAATGGGGTGGCATTGAACAAATTTCAATGACCCTTATTTAATCCTCTCCCTCAACTACTTGACCTTTTGAGTTGTTTCCCAGAAATGGTGGATGTTCTGCAAGGCAAAGCAGTTGAGATTCCAAAAGCCCCTGAGCAAGATTCCTGATGCCCAGACTCACCATCCCCCACGACCCCAATGCTCCATGCATATGACCTGCCCCAAAGCATGTAGGTAGCTCCTTGTTAGTTACACCATGACCTGCCCCAAGGCACGTGGCCTCTCCTTTAAAAGCCCATGATCTCCATTAGTCAGGAAGGTGGATTTGAGGCAGTTTCTCCTGTTCTCTTGGCAAGATATGTCATATAAAAAAATTCCTTTGTTCCTTGGCAACCCTTGTTGTCTCAATAATTGGATCTTTCTGCAATGAGCAACTGGATCTAGACCAAAACTTCCTTGTGGTTTTGACAATAGGTTCGGGCTACATCTCAACATCTCCTGACAACTGGTGAGACAGACCTACCAGGAATCTCTTTAACATAAGGAATGAAAAGTCCTTCCCATCAGAAGTCAGTCCTCTGAGGGAAAAAGAGAGTCAGTGAGACATCCCCATGGCGGGGATGGAGGGCAGAGGTGATTGTGAGTACAGCATGAGGTCTATAACTATGCCTTCTATGTAGTCTCCATCAGTTTGGTTCTGGAACTAGGAGAAAGCCACAAGTTAAGTAGAAGGTTGTGTTTCTGAAACAACCCATGAGACATCAGGAGCTAAGAACAGTTCTTCATTGAAACTTATGAAGCAGAAAGTGCCTCAAAGTAGGGGTGGGAGATTATTCCTGTCAGTGGAGAACTCAGCAAGGTTCAGCCACATCAAAGCAGGGTCAGCAGTCCTGGTGGCTTTAGGCAGAGTGGCAGGGTTGGTAGCTGGGCACAGGAGCAAAGGCAGCGGCAAAGTGAGAGGATGTCCTCTTGGGGAGGCCCTCCACTTCTGCAGGGTGCCCTAGAAGCAGCAGCAACAGCAGTAGTGGCCACATTGGTGGGCTGCTGAAATAGGGTTAAGTTGATTCAGCCCAGCACTATCAGGTTGTGACTTTAGCAGACAGAAATAGACAGTGGCAGCAAGAGCTACAAGTTGCCTTTACAGGGATCCCAGGACAATGAGACCTTGCAGAGACAACGGTAGAATAGCAGGTGTCCTGGGCCAGGAATGTAGAGTCTGGAACCAGACTGTCCCGTTTAAATCTTGCACCCGCCATTTGCTACTAGGTTTTTGAAGGCGTGGGTAAATTACTTACCTCTCTGGGTCTGTCTTCTCCTTAGTAATAATATACAGCTCATAGGCATATATGAAAGCACAGTTCTAAGGAACAGTGATTGACAACAGTAAGCACCTAATAAGAGCTAGCTTATCTGTTCCATCACGACAACTCACACTGGTCCAATCCAAACCTACCTGGTATTCAGATTAATTTCATGAAATACAAGATTATTGCAGCAACCCAAAGTTCAAAGTGGATCAGATGGAAATTAAAGAAAATTGTACAGCCATTGCTGCACCCATTGTATAGTTACCAAATGCTGACTAAATGCCAGGAAGTGTTCTTAGGGGATTTCTAATTCTGGAATGTCACATATGAATTTCAGAACTGTCCTTAACTATGGGACACGGTGCAGGCGCATAGGGGAAAAAGATTTTCCACTGTATGTCTTTTTCCACTGTATATATTTTAATGGGTTTTTTTTTTTAGGGGGAGGGAAACCATGTTATCTATTCCAAAAAAAAAAACCAATTTCTTTTTCTGCTTTTAAATGCCACATAAAGGCAGTTCATGATTCCTATAGCACTGTTACCGTAATTCAAATAAAGTAACCACTGAGGGCGCTAATCGAGAGGAAACGGCAGGGCAGAACAAGCGGCAAAGCGCACACAGACGTCCAGCCCGTGACTGCGGCGGGAGGCCGACTCTCGCGGGAACTCCAGAAGCTCCGGCAACCGGCCATGTGACTCCGCGGGCGGCCGTCGCTCCCCTTCCCCGAGCGTGGAGCAGCCACGTCGGCGGCGCCCCTCGGTCGGGGAGGGCGTGGCGAAGGCCCATGCGTGGTACGTGCCCCGCCCCTCCCCGCCCGGAGCCCGGATGAAGAGTAACGCCATTACCGCCGGAGTCGCTGAGAACCCTCGCGGACGGGGACTGGACGCTGGACTGGCCGCGCCATGAGACTCCTCCCCCGCCTGCTGCTGCTTCTCTTGCTCGTGTTCCCCGCCACTGTCTTGCTCCGAGGCGGCCCCAGAGGTAAGGCGAGGGGAGTGGGCGGCGGGGGTTGGCCCGGAAGAAGACGCCAGCGACGTTAAGTTTGAAGTTGGAGGCGACGGCGGCTCCTGCTGCTAGTGTCTGTGTCCGCCTCTCCGGCTTCTCCCCCGCTGTTCCTCCCCAGCCCCCAGCTCATAATAGGCGGCCGCAGCGCGCGCCAGGGCGAGACCTCGCTGCGGCCTCTGCCCCTTGCTCGCGGAGCGCCGGCGCAGTGCCCGGGCGACCTTGCTTCGTGGCCGTCCGAGCGCTGGGCTTGCTCCTCTGCCCTGGGCCCACGCCTGCAGGGATGGCCAGAGCCGCAGGGTCCTCGGCTCGAGGAGGGAAGCGAGGGGGCCGTGGTGACGGCCGCGCTCCGAGGGCGCCACAGCCCGGTTTATTTCTTTTGGCCGCCTCCAGCTCCGTTCCACCCCCATCCCCTCGCGCTCTGGGCTGACGTGTCTTCAGCTTCCACGCTGGGAGTCCGCCTTCATTCATTTGCTGAAACTCTTGTTTTCTACACATCTAAACTGTTAGAGCTTTATTTTTTAATGGTCACCTGCCTCTTTTTCCAACACCTGATCCCTATGAATTACCAGGAGTCTTGATTCCAGGGAAACTCCCCATCCTCACCCCCTCATCCGCCCCTACAGCAAGGCGGACTGAAGAATCCCTGTGGGATGTCCCTCTTACTCCTCTCTCTGTCTTTTAATGTAACCATTTTTTACTTGTGGAAGCGTCGTATTGTGTTGAAAAAAGTCTACTTCGAGTTTTATTTTTTTTTGAATATGAGTTTATTCTTTCCAACAGTTAACCTAGTATGAAAATAACTTAGAACATAAGAATGTGGCAGCTTGGTTTCTTGCCCTGGTTTTGTCATGAACTGCGATATTCTAATTTGTAAAGTGAAAGAATTAGTCTAAGTGATCACTAGAATTCCTTTGCATTCCATAAGCAAGCTGTATGGCCTAATGAACAATTGTGACAGTTACCCTGGAGTTGTTTTACAAAGAAAGGTGAAGTGACTGGCTTCTGTTTAGCGGATAGAAAACCAAGTGGGAGAATTAACCAAAACAGTTAAGGAATTCATCCGCCGGTATAAATAGAGATTCTTTTCCTTTAGGAGTTGCTTGCTGGTTTGTTCTCATTCAGTTTTTTAAAGGAAATTTGACAGATCTACTAAAACTAGATTGTAGTTTTAGAATTTAGACTATATTTTTCAGGTTTTAAAAACGTCTTCAAGAAAATCAACTTTTTACTAAACCGAATTAATAACTTGTAAACATTTTTTTTCTTTCAAGAAAATGTTTTCTCAATTTTTCCAATTGAAAGTTGTTAGACTTTTTAGGAACAAAATTGTTAACTGGTTAACATTAAAATAATAAAATTGTTTAATAGCCACTGAAATGTAGGATCGTTATATATATTCAGAAGTTCTCAAGTTTAGCTACAACTTTAAATTACGGTGTCAGACATGGATTTTTTTTATTGGTTTTGAAAATGACTTGTAAATTATGAATGCACTATTTTAGTCTTTGCTGAGCAAGCAGTGGAAGCTGTTTTTCAGTTTATAATGCATGGTTCAATGTTCTTTAATATTAGTAGAAATCTTAGCAGCCAGTAAGAACTTAAGGATGTGGAAAAGACTTAAAATGCATTGTTGTTAATATATTTTTCCTGGGTATCATACATGTTCTTCCCACATTTTTTCCTCTACTGAATTGCCACATCATCATTGTTTCTGAGAAATATTGGAAGACACTAGAACTTGGAAATTCTTTTGAGGATCTTTCCTGAAATCTTTTTAATGTGACTTATTTAGAGTACTTTTGCCTATAAAACTATGATTTATAATTTTTTTGACATTACAACTATACTTTGTGACAAGTATGGGGAAAAATAAAAAAATCTTAAAGCATGTTTGAAGCCGTATGCAAAAATAATTGGATTCTTTGCTATGACGCCTGAAGTTACCAATATAGTTTTTACTAAACAATGTATTTTGTGCACGCTAGTTTTTTGCTGTGGATATGATACAGACATTTTTCTCCTAGGCATTATATGCTATCAAATCCTAAGAGTTTCAGCTATAGTAAAATCTAATAACATTGTTTCTTGCTGAGATATTGAGGTTGCTATTTTCTTTAAGACTTCAGTATTTTTGGTTGTATATGGTTAATGACAGAGATTAAATTTAGGAGTTTCTTATCTTTGCAACAAACTTATTTTCCTTACTTTGCTTAACAAAATTGCTTGAAGTTCTTTATTTGGGCTTCAGGGCATCTTTAGTTTCTGAAGTTCATTTTTACATCTGAAGTGTACTTTTTAAAATTCAACAGCATTTCACATTAAAAATTAATATACAGTTGTTAAGACTACTAGTAAAATAAAATATTCTTAGATGTGTAGTAATTTGGCATCATTCTGGTGAACCAGGGCATTGAGTAATTCCATGGGGAGTATTTTCTTGCCTATAAAACATTGGTATTCCAGAGTAAAGGTTAACTGCCTCTTTTATATTTTATTAGGCTCATTAGCAGTGGCTCAAGATCTTACAGAGGATGAAGAAACAGTGGAAGATTCAATAATTGAAGATGAAGATGATGAAGCTGAGGTCGAAGAAGATGAACCCACAGATTTGGTTAGTGTTATATATGATTTAATACAGAGGTCCCCAAGCTTTTTAGCACCAGGGACCGGTTTCCTGGAAGACAGTTTTTCCACAGATGGGAGGGAGCGGTTGTGAGTGGGAGGTGGTTTCAGGATGATTTTGCCGCCACTCCCCTGTGCTAGCATCACCGCCTCAGCTCTACCTCAGATCATAAGGCACTAGATTCTCATAAGGAGAGCACAACCTAGATCCATCGCATGTGCAGTTTACAGTAGGGTTTGTGCTCCTATGGGAATCTAATGCCACTGCTAATCTGACAAGGAAGCGGATTTTAGGCGATGATGCCAGCGATGGGGAGTAGTTGTAAATATGGACGATGCTTTGCTCACTTGCTGGCCTGGTGCTCACCTCCTGCTGTGTGGCCTGGTTCCTAACAGGCCATGGACCGGTACCAATCTGTGTGTTGGGACTGCAGATTTAATATATATAAAATGTATATAATACATCTAGAATTTATTCTTTTTATAGAAAAATATGAAATTCTTGACTTTATAGATTTGTTAATGTGATCAAAATGAATCGAAGTCGGAAAATAGGGCCTAGTCATTGAGGATGGAGCGTAAGTATTTTTTGAAACAGGGAAGGAGACATGAAATAGTTAAAGAACAATTGGAGATCATACGGACATGAATCTCGGAGGGTAACAGTGTAGTGGGCATAGTACTGGACCATGGGATAATAGATTTGGGATACATGCTGCTTAGCTTTCTGTCTTATCTCTCTGGGTCTCAGTTTCCTCTTGCTTGCTTGCTTTCATTTAAAAAGTAAGTATTTTTTTGAGTTCCTGCTATGTGCCAGGCATGGTTTTCTGCTCTCCTGGACTTATGTTTTTGGGGCAGGTGTGTGTGTTTTGGTGGCAGGGGGTAAGAAGCAGATAATAAACTATATGCGTAATATGTCCTGTGAAGAGAAAGGGAGTTAGAGAAAGATCTTGTAGAAGTTATCCAGTTCTCAAATTTTTACTGTGTAATTATAGTATGACAGTAAGAATATTGGGGTGGAATCAAGATTGTTGCAGCATGTGTCTAGCTAGCTAATTTTGTTTCTTTTCTACTATAATCTATCCTACACCGTTCTTTTTTTCTTTTACTTTCATATCATACTTGAACTGGGAATTTTTCATGATTCTAGATTTTGTCATTTCCTTCAAGATTAAACCACCCATTTCCTATTCTGTTATTTCAATATCAAAATATTTAGCTTAATATGTAGATTTCTGTTTCTCTTTTGATTTATATTAATTTTTATGGAGTATGCCTTCTAACTAAGATAATCAGCTTGCTATTTTGTTGATGTTTTTGAGTTACCGTTTTTATACATTGGACATACTATTTCAACTGTTTCATCTGAATAGAGTAGCCTTCTTAATTTGTGTACTTTTTCCTAATGCCCCCTTCTATAGGAATCCCTTACTGATCACCTGTGTGTCAAGCCTTTCATGTGTATGTATATGCATACTTTTAGGATTTATATTAGGGCTCTGCATCTTCAAACTGGTTCATTAAGTGAACAGTTTAAACTAGATCAATACATTCCTGCTTCATTGTTTGCAATAAATGTTTGACTGTTCTAAAACTGCAACTGTTAGAGTGACTATTGGAAGGGAATCCATCTAGGAATTTAGGATTAAAAATGATATTTGGGGCTCTGGAATTTGGGCATGTATAGAAATTTGGTGATGGATTATATTGTGATAACCATTAATATGAAAGTACTTGGGCTCTTTGGCACTGGGATGTACTTATTATGGAGGAAGAGAATAGAGAAGGGAACTGTTAGATCCTTGATACCCTTACTGTGTTGGCCAGAACTTTTCCATACTTTAATCATTTCCCCTGCCTTGAGAACTATTAGAGAAAAAAGAACAACTCTGATTGTCCACTTCCCACCCTGGCCAATTAGTACAATAGTCTTAGTAGCTCTTCTTTGTTACTTTTTTCAAATCAGAAAATGATTAGGGTCGATTGAAACAGGAAGGCAGGGAAAATGTTTCCTTCCTTTGGACTAAACCATACTAGCAGGGGTGGGCTTGTACGTAGTCTGTCTGAGAAAGTGGGCCCACAGAGCCAAAGCTGCTACAGAAGTCACCTCTGGAATAAGCTAGAATTTTGCCTGTGTTGTTCCCAAGATTTCTATATTATCAACTTACACTCAGTTGCCAAGACATCAGAGATTTGGGAGATTATGGAAGGATCCTTTGCTGCTGGACCTGTGTCCTGGGGTTAAGCGAAGCAAAGGAGGTTTTTCTTAAGATGTGAGATACCAGGAGCTGGTTTAGATACAAGTTATTGGCATAAAATTTTACAGTACAAACCTTTTTAAAAGTAACCTGAGGCTTTTCTATTCTGTTGATTTTTTTTTTTTTAACTCTATAAAGCTGTGGGTTGCAATGTAGTTTTCTACATTGCAGAAAGTATTTTTCTAAACAGAAATGATAGTGAGTTTTGTTGTTATTTTTATTAAAACAAGAACTATAGCAGTAATAACACTAGCCCTCTTTTAAAAATTATTATTTAAAATAGATAATATATTCAAATGGCTCAGAATTTGAAAGGTACAAAGTATGTAGTGAAAAGTTTTCCTCATATGCCTGTCCTCCAGCCACTGAAGCCAGTGCTACCAGTATCTTTACTCTGCTTCTGGAAGTAGTCTGTAATAGCTGAAATATTTTGGGGTTTTGCAAGGTAGCAAGTAGTAAGCATTATACATCTTATGATATGCTGATGAGCTATAAGATAAATGAGTTAGCTACCTTTACTTACATATACTTTGCAATTTTCCACATCTATCGTTCCAGACATTTACCACTTTTAAACCCCTAACATCAGTCCTTTTCAGTCTTGGCAGCAACATTGCCTTCAGTTTCGGAAAGTGAAGAAGGCCATCAAATGCGAACTCTATCAAATTTTCTATGGTCTACTTCTAAATATATTTTTCACCCATCCTTTCTGCATTTCCTCCTTAATAAAGAGTTGTTCTTGCTGTCTTCTAAGGCTGATCCTTCCACGTGTGCTCTTGTCCCCATCTCTTCCACTGGGATCTTGTTAGATTATCTTTCCTTTTGTAACTTCAAGCATTGATCCTTCTCAGTGACTACTTATATTAAGCTATACACATGCTTATGTACTATTCATCCGCAGGAAGCTGCTACCCACTTTCTAATCTTTACCAACACCAGTTACTTCTTGAAAGAATAACTGTCCAGCTTTTCTGGTCTGCTCCCTTCACATTCATTCTCAACCCTGTATGCTTAGTAGAACTAACTATTCTTGCTGAGGTCACCAGCAAGCAACCTAATTGCCAAATTCCTGGCCTATTTTTCATTGTTACCCTGTTGGAGCTCTTTTTAGCATGTGTTATGCCTCCCTTGAATCCTTTCATGTTGGCTTCTGTGGCACCCCGTTTAGTTTTCCCTGCCCGGCTGCTGCTGCTGGGTCTCTCTATTACCGTCTCTTCCTCTGCTCACTCCCTTAATGTTGGTAAGACTGTGGTTTCAACCACTACCACCTTCTATTGGTGACTTTCAGATCTCATTTCTAGCCACCTACCTTACTGAGCTCCATACCTGTGTTTCCAACTCTTCACAGAATAGCTTCATCTGGTTGCTCCATACATACCACAAATTTCATATGTCCAAAATGGAATTCAGCATTACCATCCATCCCATCTCCATAAATTATTTCCTGTTTTGATACGGCTCTCGTGATTTGAACTGTTGCCTTGTTATGTCTTCCATTTGTTTTTATTCTAAAACCCATTAATCAAATCGTAGGGATGATTTTTCTTAACTGTGTCTCAAGTAAACCTTTTCTTCTTTATTCCTACAGCTTATGTTTCCAGCCTCCCTGTCCCTGATCTCTTTTCCTGCTTATATGAATCTCTTTCCCCAAAAGTAGACACTTACTCTTACCAAGTGAATGTTATCATTAAGAATACTTAAAATATAACTTATAACATAGTTTCACAGTCATTGAACAAATGATTGCGTTTTCAAGTGGAACATTTTAAAATTACAAGACAGTATTTGCCCTTGAGAAGTCTTATCTACAAGGGGATGAAGTGTTTTACATAAATGAAAACTTAACTGCCAGTAAACAGTGGTGCCCTTAAGCATCTCAATTTAAGGGCCTGAACATTTCAAATATATGATTATCTCTGTAATCCTTTTTAATGCCTGGAGAAATGATGCTGTACTGAGGTTTAGAGTTTTAAATGTAAAATTTGTTAATTTTTAAAAAAAAAACTTTGACATACAGTTTATGTATTGTAAAATTCACCTGTTTTAAGCATGCAGCTAGTAAATTTGCCCAGTTGTGCAACATGAATTCAATTTTAGGACATTTATATTACCTTAATAAGATCCCTGGTAACATTTTTATTTAAACGATTTCTTGCAAATTATGTGACAGATTCTCAAAAGAAAATTTTGAGATGGAAAATTTTGAATGGAAATCTTCGTAGGCTGATAACAAGGTGCTTGAGAACAGGGGTGAGTAAAATGTGACCACAGGCCAAAGCCAGCCATGCCCGCTCCTTTATGTATTGTCTGTGGCTGCTTTCACACTGCAGTCACAGAGTCGAGTAGTTGCAGTAGGGACTTTATGGTCTCCAGAGCAATATTTGCTATTTGGCCCTTTACAGAAAAAGTTTGCCAACCCCAGCTCTAGAATCTGGCAATTCAAAGTGTGGTCTGAATACCATATCCTGGGTGCTCATAGAAATACAGGATTTCAGGCTTCACTCTAGACCTGAATCAGATCTGCAACATCCCCAGAGAATTGGTATGCACATTGCCATCAAGATGCACTGCTCTAGATATTCTATTTTAACTATTACGAGACAGTGGAATTCATATCGCTAATCCCAGTAAAGCCACGGAGAAGCAATATTTTGCCAAAATGTAGTGTTTATTCTTAAAGAGTGATGCATTTTTTCTCCCATAGTAATCCATTTTTAATGTTGTTTTTCTTAGGCAGAAGATAAAGAGGAAGAAGACGTATCTGGTGAACCTGAAGCTTCACCAAGTGCAGATACAACTATCCTGTTTGTGAAAGGAGAAG